>JAWNBB010012147.1:0-10926 GCA_036325645.1 Balantidium ctenopharyngodoni
AATCCCCAATCCCCAATCCCCGAATACCATTTTCAATACATTTCCATAAATGATATAATAACTAAACATTATTTAATCTCTTCAACACTCGCAACTTCCTTCGCGTTTGAATCGTTTTCTTGTCAACCTCGGCTTGTAATAAAGGGAATCACAGGTGTCACCGTGAAAAATACCTTCATTTCTTTCCCGCTTTCGTTCTGATATTTCCCGCGGTTAACATTCATCGAAACGTTTCCTAATCGATTCTCCGCTTTCTCGTTCTCTTCCTCTTTCGCGAATTCCTTCTCTTTCTCCTTCTCCTTCCTTCACATCCCCTTCTCATGCCGGACATTACCAAACGATGTCATATCTCAACGATGCTCTCGTATTCCACTTCCCGTTTCTCCCTCCCTCTGTTTCCACGTTTCGTAACATTGAATAAACTTATTCCTCGCCGTGGAATTCAGCTTCTCCACGTATTCCGCGCCTTCTTTCTTGATCACATCAAGCTTTAACACGTCCGCGAATAGTCAAACCTTGCAACTCAACCCGTACTCTCTGTCTCACTCCTCGCGGGTGCCGTTTAAAAATCAGTGTTCATAACAATAAACATAACTCATGTTTCATAGTGTGTGAATCTCGTTCTTCTTCTTGTTTTCGCAGATTCTCTGCAGCACGACCTTGTTTTGATCATTCCTGATGCTCTTGTATTTGGAACTGATCTCCCCGCTCAGGAACACTTTGATCGGCAAATCGTAGAACAAGTAACAGCATTTGCAGTTGTCGATAAACATTCCGTCTCATTTCCTTATGATATACTTTTGAATCCCCCAGAGTTTCTTGATGTAGGAGTTAACAATTCCGATTCAAAATTTATGGAAATACACCTTGACCTTCCGGTACAAGTTATCGAGAGCTCATTTCGAATGGTATTTCCTCCCATTTGTTTCGGTGGTTCCCTTTTTCTTTCTTCCAATTGTTCTCGCCGCGGGTGCTTTGTGAGGGGGTGATTCAATGAGAACGTTGGGGAATTGTGTTTTGAAGGTGTTAAAAATGTACTTTTTACTTTCTGGTTCGGGAGGTTCGGGAGGTTTGGCTGGTTCATCTGTGCGATTATTATTATTATTTATATCGGATTTTCATCGCTGCAATTTAATAAAGATATCATTGTAGCGAGTGAGAACGATGGAATAAGAGACCAACTCATCGTAGTAGCCTTCAGGGTCGGTCTTCGAAGTGTTCTTGAACGGGGAAGACATCATCGTATCAAGTGTTTATATTATATAAAAAAGAGATAAAATTATTTATTTATTCATTGGTTAGTGCTGAATTCGAAGTTATGTCTAATAAAACATTGCAATTTAAATAGCGATGGATGACTTGAAAGTCGGTGTAATAAGATATTTAATGATTTGTTTGTTATTTGGTTCGTTTATCATCGAGGGTATTCCGAAGGGGAGAAAGAGGATTGTGAATAAAGAACATGAGATTATCGTTATTTGTATTGAACGGTGCCTTTGGAACCGAAGTACAAAAAATTATGAAAATCATGAATACGACCATGATTATGGTTCGCTAAATTGTAGATCGTGAACTGTTTGTAGATCACGCAACCACTCAAACTTATCGAAAACAAAGTGGACATTCGCTAAATCGTTATAAAAAGATAATTACACGATTCAAACGAGACATCTCACAATGATATCAAATCAAATGAGACAACCTTAATTCATTCGTTATCTATCCCTCATTACATATCAACCCGCCCATCACCCAACAACACACTCAAAAAACTTTTCAATCCCATTTCCCTTTTCACCCTAGCTACTCCCAGCCCCTTTTTTCTTATTATTCCCCCTCCTTCACATCCCACTCATACGCAACATTTAATCTTCCCCTTTAACCACTCCGAACATCCCCACTCACAACCTCAACCACAAACCATGACCATGAACCCCAACAACTCCAAGCTCACTTATACCCAGCTCCTCAAACTTAATTATAATAAATTAATAACTAATAATAACAGTCACCGCCCGCCAAAGCTACGAGTGAACCCGAATTAATTATTAAAAATAATTTATTTTCCTTACTCATTTATCATAAATCCAACTCACAAAAAACAATTTCATCATAAAATAAAATGCCCTACAACCGTCAATCCATCCTGTTCATCAGCGGTCTCGATAAATCCGTCAACGAGAACCAACTGTACCAGCTGTTCAATGAATACTCCATCTCGTATATTAAGATAGCCAAGGACCATCAGACGAAAGAATCCTTCGGATACGCCTTTGTCGGGTTCCGGAACCATCAAAAGGCGGAAGAAGCCGTCGAGAAGTGAAACTACTCAAAACTCGCGAAGAAAACACTCCGCATTTGCTGGTTCAACCGCGAGCCCAACAATTACAGGAACCATCCCGAGTTCAACATCTTCGTTAAAAAGATCGACAAAAAGGTGACTCATCAAGAATTCCACGACCATTTCAGTCAATTCGGGAGCATCGTCTCCGCGAAGCTCGCGGAGGACGAAGATGGGGAGTGTATGGGCTATGGCTTCGTTTGATACGACAGCGCCGAAGGCGCAAGCAAGGCCATCAAAGAGTGCAATGGCAAGGAATGGAAGAGTAAAACCCTTTTCGTGGGGCAGTTCGAGAAGAACCGCCCGAAAAGCGAGATACGATTTAATAACATATACGTGAAGAACATTCCGAAAGACTGGAGTAAAGGCGATATAGAAACGTTCTTTAGTAAATACGGCGAAATCAGCTCGATGATCATACGCGAGCCCGATGAGACTCGCCTCCAGACATCCCTACCAGAGGAGAAGAAAAAGCAAATTCTCGAACACAAATACGCTTTCGTCTGCTTTAAAAGTTGAGACGGCCCCGCGAAGAACGCAGTGAATGAAGTGCCGTATTACAAATGAAACGATGCCGATTATAACGCGAAAATCGACAAACTCGTCGCGGCGTGACGGAAGCTCGGCAAGGTCGACGAAAAGAATCTTCACAAATGCGCGGTTTATTTGGACGATGAGAACGTCACGAACGAAGTCCTCGCCGATGAGAAGGAGCTCGGTGAGAACGTTGATTTGTTCAATAAAATGCTCAGCGAGAATGACGGGATTTACATGGTGAAGGATAAAGCGAATAGAATCGACTGTTGTCAGGCTCTGAAGAAGACCGAACGTGCGAAGCGCCTGAAGCAATGATACGAGAGGATTAAAAAGAAAATAAAGGAAAAATACAAATTCTGCAACTGATACGTGAAGAACTTGCCCGACAACTTCAGCGACGACGAGTTGAAGAGCTTGTTCTCCCCTTTCGGGGAGATTCGCTCCGCGAAGGTTGTGAAAAAAGAAATGGTGTCGAACTATCTCGGGATTAAATGCAGTGTGAAAGTGTTCGGATTTGTTTGCTTCTTTGAAGCGGAGAAAGCCCAAGATGCGAAGACAAAATTGCATCAAACTGCACTCACGGTGAACGGGCCGAAGCTTTATGTCGACTACCATCAAACAAAGCAAGAACGAACGGAGTTCCTTAAATTGAAGTGAATAAAAGACTCTGAAAAGGTCGGGAAAATGCCGAGGATGATGATGCCTCCGCAGCCAATGGGCGGAATGCAGGGGATGTACCCGATGATGAGGGGGTTCCCCCCGCAGGCTGGGGGTTTCAACCAAATGATGCGTCCGCCGATGATGCAGCCCCAGCAAATGATGCCACCGCAGCAGCAGCAGCCGCCGCAAGGGAACGATCCACAAGCAAGAGCGGATTATTACGGTGAAATACTATTTTTGAAAATCACTTCATCGCCCGCCTTTGGTCAATACAGTTCCTGATTCCCGAAAATCGTAGGCATCTTCCTGGACTTGGACGATAACGTGCTGAACAAGTTAATCAAAGACGACAACTACTTCCATCAACAAGTACACGAAACGATTAAGTGACTTTCGGAAAAGGACAAAAGTGAAAGTGGGTAAATAAAAAAAAAAAAAGGTCTTCGGATCCGAAGTTTGACGGGGAGTTGAACTGAAGATTTGAACGCCGCCAAAAGAAAATAAATAATTATTAACCTAAAAATATTAAAAAATAAAAAAAAATTTATTATTATTATAAGGATTAGGATTATTACAGTGAGATAATAAAGAACGTGTTTGTATTTATTTGTTTTTTGTTAGCTTGTCTTGGGGTGTTGGGGATGTTATTGGGGTGACAGGATGGGAGGTTTGTTGATTGGGAGATTAGGGATGGAAGTGATTACTGTGAAAATGGGTGGATTGTGTGGTGGTATTAGGGAGTGGTTTTGGGAAATGGATTGTGTTTGTTGTTGTGATTGTTGTTGTTGTCGTGTTTGTTGTTGGTTGTTGTTTGTGATTGTTGATTGTGATTGTTGTTGTGATTGTGATTGTGTTTGTGGTTGTTGTGATTGTTGTTGTGATTGTGGTTGTTGTCGTGTTTGTTGTTAGTTGTGATTGTTGTTATGTTTGTGATTGTGATTGTGTTTGTGGTTGTTGTGATTGTGTTGTTGGTTGTGTTTGTGGTTGTGATGATAGTATTTAGAGTATGTGTTTAGATGTATATTTCTGATAATATTCGGTGTTAGGATAGTACATGACGTGATTGGCATTGTCACGACTATTCTATTTCCGTGTTTAAAGGGTAAATATTTATCGATGAAAATTTCGCGATTATCTGTGATTGCTATTCATCCTATGTGTTCATTGTTTTTATTATTTCATCGAAAACTCGATTTTATTTCAGGACTGTATAAGTGTAGGGTTACCCCTGTTGATCCGATTTCTCCATCAACTTTATCATCCTTGTTTCCATGATATCTTGGTCGTCCATAACGTGAAATCCCTTTTTAAAACGGTAATCCCAGCCTGGTCATATTCGGTATATTTACCAACGCAATCCCCCAATGCCACAAATGTGTCTATTTTCATTGACGATTAAACGCATTTCTTTATCCTTTTCCGTAGACTTCCTAAGCCTAATTTAAGCGTGTTGTTGACTTTGTGATATGATTTTCCTTTTTCTTCATTGGTTTTATTAGTAATTTTAATAGGTTCACTTTCCCGACGAAACGATACTTCCCACAATAAAGCCATTTTAATTGTGAACCGAAGAAGGGATTGAAGTGTTGCGAGGAACGACAACACTGACAGTGTTTCATTCAATTTCTTCCGATCGTTTTTCTCCTTATTACACCGCCGTTTATGATGCTTAGATCGTAATTCCACAGTTTCTTCTTCTTCTTCATCTGCGCTTCAACTTCATTTTTAATGTTTCCAGGGATGATCCCCTATTCATACCTATCTTTTCGAAGAATGTTTTTGTTCTGTTTACGGCGGATATGGGCACGTCCAATCATTTTAACCTTTTCGTGAGGGTGCATTGAGTAAATTGACAAATGGAAAATTCATTCTTGAAATATTTAGTGATGATATCATTAATTCGTGTTCAAGGTCTACTGCCGATTCCAGGCTCAGGATATGAATTATATTCGTCCTTCGTACTTCGGTCACTCCGGGGCTTCGATAGCATTTTGCGTAATTCAATCGCTATTTGACTTTGGGTTGGAGATGATCCATTGCGATTGCGGTGAGATTTATTAATGTGACTTTAAGTAAATCAGTATTGTTATCATGATTAGAATGACTCATAAATATATCTCGATTGATTGTTTCACTAGGGGTACACGAGCGAGGTATTCAAGCATGTCATGCGGATGTTTTACATTAAATGCGATTCGTGATATTTATTTTCCTTTGAATGCTTTGGGATTGGGGATCTGTAAACTAGAGAAGAGAACTTTTTAAAAGGTTCAGGTTCGGATCAAGGTTCAGGTTTAGAATAAACACCTGATTTGGTATTATCAATATAAAAATTGATTTGTTAGTGCTGACTTTGGAGTTTACGTAGCTATTTCTCGAAGAGAAGACTTCGGAATTTTTATTATTTCCGGTTTAGGAACTCGCCTCTTTCCAACTGAGATATTCAAGGATCATCTCCGGTGTTATGATTGTGATATCCTTATATTCAATAGTTTAACACTCCCATGTTGTGATGTCATTGACCCATTAATATTTGCTCAAATATTTATTATTTATTTACCGGTTTGTTTTGTGCGTCGCAATTAGAGGAATATCGCTCTGTAATAGGTTTTTGTTATTTAGCATCTACCGAGTTAAAAGTGTGGTGTCTCCTAGTATTGTTTACATCAAATATTGTTAATTTCAATGGTGTTTATTTTATAGTGATGAACATTTTCGATTTTATTCCATCAGGGGCGTGTTTGACTGAGTTGTCCCATTAACAAGCTTAAACTTCGCTAACGCAATCTTGAAGAATTCAAGTTGTTTTACTTCTTCGAGTCTAAGTATTCCTGGGTTCGACTTATCTCCGTGTCTTGTTACTCATTTTTAGTTTAACCTTTCCGAATCTTCCATCGATATCGTCTAACGTTTCTTTGATTTGAGGTGCAATATTACCGGAGATTCAAACCGCAACCCCTTCTCCCATCATTGCCGTCGGTTGATTATTACAAAATTGTTTAATCAACCCTCTCGTCGAGGGCGGGAGATAAGATAAATCAAATATTATTCATCCTTCATCTCACGCTGTTGATTACCAATCGCTTTCATTATTTATTTTTCCAATGAGTTCCCTGCACATCGCGGAGACTGAATAGATCCCGCACAATGTCGAGACTTGTGTTCAAGTCACATCCGAAACAAAAACAACTTTCCCGATGACAAAACTTAGATTTGCGAGTGAAGAAAACTATGGTGAACTATCATCCTAAACATCTCTTCTATTGCAGGTTCAAACCAGGGTTGAAGTGGAGATCATGGACACGAAAATGATATGTGATACTCAAATAACTCGTAATGCTCATTACAATTATCAGAATTCGTTCGATTACAACGTTCACGTTTTACTCGCGCTCTTTTGTTTCCTTCCCGCCCTGGGTGAATAAGATATCAAAGAGGCTCCTTCATTTACGCAATTTGAAATGTGAAATTGTTTCTTTGTTCACATTTTTTGTGTCCATTGCGATGTATTTCTCCTAATTCATGTTCTCATAAGATCTTGTGTTTGGTCTCCCACGCCGTGAATGATGTGGATGTTCCTTGTTCAGTTACATCGAGAGAAGGATATTTACGAAGGGAGTTGGTGGTATGTTTACGTTGCGGTTGCTCGGGTGTTTATTGGATATTGAAGTGGAAGTAATATGGAAACTAATCAACAACTTAGTAACTCTGTTTATATGCTCATCGGTTGGTGAACCTCGAGTGTTCCCGTGCTCAACGATGAGACTTGTTTCGGTTGAGTGGAGTGTCGCTTTTATGCATCCGTCGATTTAAGTGAATTAAGGATCGCGGTTGGATTTCATCATTGCGTTGCGTCGCGTTGATTTCCTTTGCTTCTCAATATGCGGATTGTAGGGGAAATACTAATCGCACCGCGATTTTCCCCTTACATGAATGGGGTATTCCCGGACTCGAAGGCAATTCATCATTGATATCTGAATGCATTTCACCGATAATGTATCGTTGATAATATAATAAAAGATAATCAATTCAATGTATCTCCTTTGCATATTCCCTATCTTAATTAACCAAATCAAAACGGATAGTCCTTCGGACGCCCTCGAACAGGCGATCTGAATAATATTAATAATAATATTAATAATACCCCAAGTCACTCCAGAGAACAAACAAAATAAAATGCAATGATCATCTCATCAATTTTTTTCTGGATTTACATTTCAAAACCCACAAAATTAACAATCCCAACAACCTTCTCCATTCATCCAACATCCCTCCCGGTAAATACTCCAAACATTAACCTCACCTCTCTCCCTCGCAAAATTCCCACACACACGCACAGAAAACCCCGTTCCAACGGTGACATTCAAATCCAAGACGACGAAAACAACTTCGCGTGACCCCAAAACCAATCCCGAAGACGTTACCGAAGAACAGGGTTGATATAATTCCTAGTTTTAATAATATTAATTATCATCGTCATACTCATCAATTGATTACTGAGTGTAACCGCGATATTCGCATAATAAAATAATAAGAACAAATAACATAATAAGACAAATAATTAATCAATAGCATCGTTTTAATCCTATCAACGCTACCTCTCGCCGCTACTTTTACAGCCCAAAAGCGTCTTCTTCCAGACCAAGCTCCGAGTCGAGTTCACGCAATTGATGATCTGTTATCGAATTCATATTCCAGTAAATGTTATCCTCGTAATCCTCCTCCTTCACATCCTGCGGGTGCGGGGTGTTCATCCCACTCGCTCTGCCCTCATCGGGGTCCTGCTCAAACTCGTCGTTGAATTCATCTCTTTGGAAACCCCCGATTTCGATCGATGACGCGAGTTTGTTTTGGGTATCCCGTTGCAGAATTTCCTCCTGTTCTTTGTCTTCCAGCAGCTTCTGGTAGTTTCCGCCTTGTTTGTAGGTGTTGTATATCATCAAGTAGTCTTCGATTATTGCATTCAGCGGCTTTCCTCCTGCATTAACCGGGGGACCCATCGGGTCTTCCCGTTGCTCCAAGTTCGGTGAAAACGCGTTGATATCGCTGCTGAGGAGCTTTTGTTTAAACATCTCCTTGACGCGGTTGCTTACGATTCATGCGAAAACCCCCAAATCTCGATGCTCTTGTACCACCGCTTTCACGTGCGTGTTATTGGAATGAACGACGCTGTGAATGATCTCGATGAGAATCGAGAACACGCCGCTATTGATCGTTCTCGATGAAATAAACGTGAATTTCGTCTGCGTCACACAGTGTTCGATCAGGGTAGACGCGAAATCCCCCGATGTATCAGCCTCGAACACAGCACTAATTCATAACTTCGGAGAGTCTTTACAGACCACGATATTTACGATTTGAACGAATAACGTTTGGTACATATTATTGAACTCGTGCTTCAGGAGAATAGTCAGTCATATGCGGAAAAGGCAGGTGTCTTTGAATATTCGGATGAGTTCTTCGATTTGCTTTTGTAGCTGCGCCTTGTTGGCGTAGGCGTTGACCATGATATCAAGGACGGAGCGGAAGAATTCTATCCTGGCTCAGTTATCCAAACCGAAGCGTTTGAGCGGGATTTGATACGTTGTCTCCTGCTCCTCCGTCGCTCGTTCATCGTTGATGTCGCTGAGGAAAATAAACTCATTCTCCTTCAAAGATGTGAAAATGAAGGAGAGGACGGAGGTGAAAATATCCTCCGGGAGCGTGTCAAGCACCGTGTTATCGTCTTCATCCGGGCTTTGATTGTAGTTGTAGTTGTTGTTCATCAATGCCATGTAATCCATCGGAACCTCGGGAGTGACCATCGGAGTGACTAAATGCTCGAAATATTGAAGGATATTTTCGTTGATTTTTATCAACAGCTTCAAGTAGACCTGAAGCTTGGTGCCGCTGTTGCCAGCGCCAGCGCCTGCGTCACTCGAGAAAACATCCAGAATCGAAAAGAGAAGGTGGAAGGTGCTTGTCTGCGATAGGAGTAACGCGAAGAACTCCTTGTTTTCAATAGCATTGATTAGCAATTCGCAGATGCAATCGCACTTTTCCTCGTCCTTTGTGGAGCACAGTTCCTGCACGATCAAAGAGAGAAACTCCGCTTTTTTCTCGGGGAGGTTCGGAAGGGTTTCGTCGGTGAAGGTAAGGATTTTATGTACGCAATCGCCGATTCCCTTCCGGTTAAGGTGCTTGATCAGGCCTCCGATGCAATCCTGACGAGACTCGAAAAGATATTTAATCACCGTTGGACCTTTCGAGGTGATTAAGTGTGTGAGTATCTTGTTGAAGTAACCGACAAGGACGTAATTGGAGTCTTCGTCGTTGTCGAAGAGAAAAGCGAAAAAATAATCGAGATTTTCGTAGGTTGTTTTACATTTGGGGTCAATGATGGGTTTAATTGGGGATTGCAAGGGGTTGTTTGGGGTGGCGTTGTCGGGTGTTTGGAAAGGATGATGAGTTGGTTGGTTTGATGGGTTTGGTTTTGAGGGGGTGGTTGTGATGTTCTGTGGGATAATGGTGACGGTTGCGACTCCATTGCTTTGTTTTGTGGAATCTCCCCTTGTTCTCCTTGTTCTCCTTCTCCCCCTTGTTCTCCTTGTTCTCCTTCTCCCCCTTCTTCTCCTTGTTCTCCTTCTTCTCCTTCTTTAACAACAAATTCCCGATTTTCATCTTCCTTCACTCCTACCTTTTCTCACTGCTGATCCTTTCCTTCCTCCTCCTTACCCATCTTCATCTCGGAGTCTCTCTCTTCCTTACGTCCATCTTCCTCTCCCTCTCCCTTTCCATCATCCTCTCCATCTTCCTCTTCCTCTCCATCTTCCTCTCCCTCCCGATAATCCCCACCTCCGTTTCCATTGCCCTGTTCTCCCTTTTTCTCGCTTTCATCCCTGTGAGAATCACCCAAATCCATTTCACTCGCATTTCACAGCCGATCCAAAATAGCATTGTTATTCGCGCATCAGATTTCACAAGCATTAAACGGGAACTTGTACTGCGACTTGTGGTCGTTTTTTTCGGGCATTTTAGTCGAGTAATCAATGAGTTTCTGTATCACATCATTGGAGAAACTAAAGAAAGTTATGATGTATCGTTCTTACAAAGGAAGGAAATTAGAGTTCGTGTTGTTCTTAATGTCCTGAATCACGTCCTCTTCGTCGAGGATGTTCTCGACGGTGAGGCTTCCGGTTTTTAATTTGTCTCAGCAGTTTGATAAATTTTGACTTGTGAACTTGCAAAAGCGCATGTTGAGAAAAGGAATCATTTTTATATATAATATTTTATTGTTTTATTGTTTTATTGTTTTATGAATATGGGAAGGAGGGTAATAAGAAGGAGATAAATTAATTAATTCCCCGGAAGGAAAAGGGATTGGGATTGGGGATTGGGGATTGGGGATT
>JAWNBB010012195.1:0-10319 GCA_036325645.1 Balantidium ctenopharyngodoni
GGGGATTGGGGATTGGGGATTGGGAATCCCCAACTCCCAATCCCCAATCCCCAATCTCAATCAATCCCCAATCCCCAATCCCCAATCAATCCCCAATTTATGATTATCTACTTAATTAAACAATGTCTAATTCGTATAATACATGCTTTCAGCAACGTCTTTCTAGAAATCCCTCTTTCACTTCTTTCCTTTTAATTATATCACATCAACAAGTGATAAATTTAAAAACAACAAATCACGATACGATTATCTCTTCAATAAATAACTATACTTACTGAAACTCCGTTGATAACCAATAACACTAATATTTGATAATTATATTTTTGATTAAATGAATCAAGACGCCCAAACCCCGGACAACACTCAAAAACCCAAAACCGAAGAAGCAGACGAAGAATGAAACCTCGGAAAAGTACTTGAGAATTGATATTATAAGGTCGAGGAGAGTAAAAAGACAATTGCAAAGCTTAAGAAACAAATCACGGACGAATGCAAAAGAAAGAAATCCCTTCTAGAATACCACGGCTTATACTCGAACATCACTACGAATAACCTGCATTTGATCGAAATAATCGACGAAACAATATTCAAGTTAAAGCCCTCTTGATACGAAACATCAAATTATTTATTCAAAGACAGCGTATTTGAAGGCGATTCCTCCTGATACACAATACTCAAAAATGTGCGTTCGGTGAACAAACAGCAAGATATCCAAACATACTTATGGTTGAAAAAATACGAAATTGAAAAAGATACCCAGATCCTCTCGAGTGAGAAATTCAAATTCTTAAAATTCATATCGAACGTCTACGATGGGATCTACTCCGCGATGCATTGAAATATAATTAATTTCAGTAACTATCATTTCAAAATCGATGAGATGATGAACGGAAAAATCAAGAACATCAAGCTCGAGGATATCGACCCGGAGAAAGGGTTGATCAATAAAATCTCAGTTTTAGTGCATTATAAGGAGACTTTAACCGAGACCGAACTAAACTCGTTGTATATTTCAATTGATAACAGCGTCGCGAATTTTCATTTATCTGTTATCGAGTATAATTCAACGTATGATGTCACGAAAAAATACACCGTCTTGGAGTTGATGCACACGGCGTGCAAGTACTTCTCAATTGACCCGTTTCGGTATTTCATCGTTGATGGTAATTTCGCGATTTGGCCCTATGATACAGTGGTATACGATGAGTTGTGATATTTAAATCGGAAGTTGTTCTTTGTTCAGCCGCATTGCAGGTTCTTTCAGTTTAATCCGACTGTTACGGAAGGTTTGAAATTTGTGTTGGTGCATAAATGACAAATGTGAAATATTGTGAAAATGAAATGGGATAATTTTAGGTTTGTGCCGTATTGCGTCAATACGGATAATTCGCCGATTGTGAAGCACATGCTCACGAAGCTTCAGGATTTAAAAGATGACCCTGCTTTATATCGGGAAGTCGCACGGATTAAGCAAGAGGAATTGAACGCGAATGTTAAAAATATTATGTGTAAAGAACTATGAGAAGTGCTTAAAACCATAGAGAAGGATAAAGAAAATAGGTTGCAAAAGCCGGGGAAAGGGAAGAAGAAGGATAAGAAAAGTACGAAAATGAGCAATGAGTTGAGTGCGAACGTTACGCGTGAAATAAAGAAAAAATACGAGAAGTGACTATCACAATTGAATATGAACGTCCCTTCTTTGATAAGATACTATAACTCTTGAGTCAACGATACCAACAATGTTAAGCACAATCTCATCAGAGAGAATAAAATGTATAAAACCCAAGCGAGTGAGCACAATAAAAAAGGTTTGGAATACCTCGTTGAGCAGATCATTGCGAATAAAGACAGCAACATAATACCAATCAAATACTGAATGGATAACACGGACATCCCGACTTCAATTGAGTATTTTTGCTTGAAATTAATTAACTACTACATCAACATGCAGCAAGAAGAGATCAGGGAAATAGTGAAACAGAAAGAGCGTTGACAGGAACGAGATAATGGTGATGACAATAGTGACAATGGGATTGAAAACAGCGGGAATGAAACAATATTAAGGATAAATCTCAGACCGAGCAAGACAAACCAAAGGAACTTCCAGGCGTATCGCAAATACAAGACGATGTCACTGTAAACAACAAACTTGATATTGAGACTGCGACAACCCCCGGTTTGGATATTCTAAACAAATCAAATTGTATATCAAATACCGAGGAGATAAGTGTATTCGCTATGAAACGAAAGGTGAAAATGAAGAGCCTACTTGAGAATGTCGCGATTTACCAAAAATATTTAACCGCATTCGAAGTAGTATTTATCATCAGTTTGATCTACGTAAACATTTCCTGCTGAGGCCGTGCCTCGATTTCAACGTTGTCGCAGTTTAGCAACCGCGTTGAATCCTTATTCAATGTCCAGCAAAATTGTATCAGCAAATGGAAGGAGATTCAGTCTCCATCCAGTGTAAATAAATGGATGCAAGATTGCCTTTACAGAGCGGTCCAAGATAACAGTTACTTCACATCCCAATACATAAAGAGAAAGATCATTGCTTTGGGGTTCGATGTTAAAATCGAGAACCGGGCGGTCGAGAAATGCAATTCCTTCGAAACCTTCGACATTCACTTCTCGAAGCCACCGTATTGCCTATACGAGAACAAATGAGTCACTCTGTTCGAGAAGAAAATAAAATTATTTCAGGAACTAAATATTAAGTTCACTAGTAATTATATGGAACGAAAAGCAAACGGGTTCAGCACCTGATTCCTCAAGAACCACAACCTGTGAAACGCGACCCTGATTTCCGTGTTCAGCGAAGACGACTGAAACAAGTTTCATACTTTGATTACCTTTAACGATAAGTATAATTGCGTTTATTTGAAGAAGGAAGAATACTGTGACATGTACTACAAAGGGAAGGAATATCAAAAGGCATTCAACAATAAAATCGATCCAGATGGAAATGTCATAATCGACCCTGAGTATACAAACGATGAAATGAATGATAACACGAATTTAATTGATATCAGTACGAAATCAGCGGATTTCGAAGTGTTTTTCGTGAGTGAAAAATATGATTTGTTGACTATTATCACATTTACATACATGTCCTCGAGTCAAGGAATATTCACGAATGTGTATAGTAAAATACTATCGATCGAGGCAGGTGATTTCACTTCCGATAATGCGTATAGTGAATATAGTACTGCGTTTAAGCATATCAACAAAGGAGATTGAACCACCGAGATATACGATGAATACAAAGCTGTTGATAACAAATTCGTAAAATACAATACCACCTTTTGGTGGAATATCCTTTTTTATGTCATGGTGATCATCCTCACACTCATATCATATATCAACTACCGTATTCGCCCGAAGGGCGAATACGTAGCGAATCAAATTTTTTGATATGCGTTCTTTGGAGAAAGTCTGCTTGAAGGTGTGTTTGCGATATACCATCGACTTAACGGTAACATTGATTACTTCTTTATCAGTGATTTGATATGAAGTAAGACGAAGTTCTTCGGTGTTTGAGAGATAGACGAAAACTATCGAATACTCAAGGGATTCGGGTGCCTGTTCTGAATGTATCATTTGATTTGAACGGTATTCAATTTCAAAAGTATCACCATGTTCACGATATTTTTGAAGTCGTTATTTCAAAGGTTTTTGTTCCTTGTAATTATTTTTAACATTGCATTTGCTTTGCTGGTGAATCTGACAATAGGAGCGTATTTTAATGAGTACTCGACTTATTCGATGAGCTTTTGGAGAATATGAACTTACACATGAGGGATAAATCATAAAATATCGACGGATATGGAATTGATTGGGGTGTTTAATATCAATATTAATCAATATTATACGGGATGACTTATTATTTTTCGGAATGTTGTTCTGTGTTTTTGTATGGTAATATGAACGTACTATGTACAGAAAAGAAATAAACAGCAAAAACAAAAGGGTAATTGTAGTAATATTATTTTCTCATTTTCTAATTCTCCACAACAAGTGTCAATGATCCTCTTCTTTAATATTTGTAGCACTTAACACTTGCCTAAATATGCAATCTCCTTGACAAACAAAATTCCTCACGTTAAATTCAGCTATTTTCCTCTTCATTAATTTCATAATAAATCCAACCATTTTCTACTACTTTCCATTTAAATAAATTGTTTTCTTTGACAGGTCCACTCAGTGTCTTTTGGACTTTTGATAGAGAATAATAATCTTTCAGTTCTCACTCATTCTTCGGCAATATATACAATTACCTGACAACTCCTTTGCATTTGGTTTGATATCATCATTCTTAATTTTCACATTTAATTTCATAGTTCCTCATTGGTTAATTCTTCCAACACCTGATTACATTTTTTTCAAAACGTTATATTAAACAATAACAATATTTTCCTACTTATTTGTTTTTCCCTGTTACCAACTCATAATCTTAACTTAAACCTTCATTTTTTTCATCATCTTACTATTCAACTTTTCCGTTGATACGCTTACATTTTTCAAATTTTATTTATTTATCGTTGACATTTTTATATCATAACTAACAATAACAATATATTATATATCATACTTTTAGAGGCTAGTAAGGGCTTCCGTTATGATTTCATCGATCATTTCTCTCTTTTCGATTTATCGAATCCAACATATTTTTACACTTCTGTTCCAAACCACTCCTCCCCTTTTGAAATCTTTCATCCCATTTTTTCCATATCTTTTCACTCCAATCCAACTGAAACACATCTCACTAAATATTCATCGCTTAATTAGATTGAGTTCAGATTCCAAGACATACCAATACAAAGTCAATAACAATTCAAAATGATTATGCCATCGTATCAAACTCAACTCATTCGCTTTCACTTTTCTAATCAACGATCGCTATTAAAAATTATTTTCGATTTCTTTACCGCTTTGTATCATGGTGACATACCAAAAGTGCAACTCCTCCGGTGTATCAATTTCCCCATACTTCCCTATTTTTACTCCGATAATCGTAAGGGTGCTTTCTTTGGTAACTGAGTTCGATATCTGGTGAGGAAATCAGCTTAAATCAGACGACATTTTTTCTTTTTCTTTTTCTGTTTTCACTTCCCGTTTCATCCTCTTCGTGATTTTATTGTAAATAATGTTGATATTATTGATCGGTGTTTTCCTTTTAATCCCTACCGACGAAGATGAAGAAGGTGTTTGGAATATTTTATGTGTTCTATTACTAATACTTGAGTTCCCGAGTTGTCTGGGCGAGATTACGCTATGATGTCAGTTGGTATTTGAGTTCAAAGTCTTATTTGGATTAGTGTCTTTTTTTAACGAATTCGCGGGGTATCGCATATACTTGAAATAATTATTAAACGTCGATAACGCGGAACATAAATAACCCCCGCTGCGAGTTGAATTATGATGATGATGATTATTATTATTATTATTATTAGTGCTTAAGCAGGTAGTTCCAATACGACGACCATTATTTTTATGATATGTATTATAGGCCGATCCAATCGGTTTCGACATGTAATCATAGCTAAGTTTACTCATTATTTGCGGTTTCGAGTGCGTTTTTATATTTGTGATGTACTGCGTTTTCATTTCTCATCCGCGGTTTTTACCTCCCTTTTGGTGATGAGATGTATTTGATTGTGTATGTACAATGTGATTATTTACTCCGTTAACGTTAATAAATGAAATGTTTTTCAGTTTGAGATTATTCTTTCTGAATCCTGAAGACATGGCGACTCGGTTTATGATTTAAATAATATCAAGATTTATAAATAAATAAATATTAATATTAATATATATATGGCGACAACGAGACAGGAGGAACCTTACACATTTAAACTTAGCGAAGAGTTAAGCATCATCGAGACTAGAGATGTGAACAAAATACTCTCTCCTGAACTACGTAAGATCTACGAACAAGTTCAATCGGATTGCATCGACTTTAAAGGAAAGGTGTTTGATAAAATCGTGAATTTTATCGATGAAGAAATCGTAATTTTTATTTAAAAACTTAACCCTTTTGTTATCATATTCATAGGGAACTTTCGATAGGACATTAATTTCGCATTCCTTTACAATGGGGAACATCGAAGAGCTTTTAAATAATGTTCAATGATACCCTCAACTGGTCGAGCATTACAAGGCGAAGGCCGCTAAGTTGTAAACACGCGAATTACGTATATTAATCTGATAGAATGTGAGTTATTTAATATCAAGTATAATTAATAAGATTAACCTTAATAAATATATGTATTTATTTTTTATCTTAACATACCGCTATGAAATCGAGTTCAAACAAGTCTAAAAACGCATTGCAAAAAATGAAGGTCCCCACCGCATTGGAAGTCACCGTCAAATTCGTTGATGGAGATAGCAAACTTATTAATGATTACTCTTCGTCGATGTGATTTAAAGTGTACTTGAAATCGCAGTTGGTGAACAAGTTGCTCACGAAGGAGTTCGTGTCGGAAGTCACTTTCTTAAACTCGAAGATATCGTATCAAGTCGTAAGCGCCTTGTTTAAAGAAGATGAAGCTCAGGAAGATTGCGCGAGCTTTACTTGTGGGAGTGACACGGAGATCGTGATAGATATTTCAAGTTTTCAGGTTGATATTCTCAGGAAGGAAATGGAAGATAAATGAGAGATTAATGATGATGATCAACAATGCGACAGTGCGGAGTGATCAGTTGAAAACAAGGAAATATTAAAGGAAATGATAGAGAGGAAAAAATGAATGAGTGAAAGGAAGGTTGTCAAAGACATCGCACCAATAAACTACGAAGAACAGTACGAAAGGATTATTAATATTATGAATGTTACTCTAGGTATCACCGGGACAGAAGGTATTTTGTTGAATCAAACAAAGATTGGTAATTACATGTATAAGGGTGTAACGGTAACAGGGCCGAGTGGGATCGGGAAAACGCATCTACTCAATTGCGTGATAAATAACATCCTCGGGAATAAGATAACATTATTCGAGATCAACTGCTTCAAGAACCTCCAAGAGAAGGATAAAGCGGTAACATACCTTAAAACGATATTCAAATTCGCGAAATTGTTGCCACCTTCTGTCATAGTGTTTGAGGATATTGATACTGTTTTCCCTAACTGAAAGGAAAACCAGGAAAGTTCAGGTTCACAAGAAACGGAATTCAACCCGTTATTAGCCTCTTTTATCCGGGAAGTCGATGGTTTGGTAAACAATAAAGTCTTCCTTCTTACGACGTGTACAATGATAAGCAAAGTAAATCAGGAAATTATTAAAAATAACAGAATCGATTATACTTGAAATCTATCACTCCCGAGCTTCCAGGAAAGGAAGAACATAATTGTATCGTATTTAAAAGACTTCAACTCCAGCCTTACTGACACGGATATCGATGTAATCAGCGATAAAACTCACGGGTTCGTCCCTGGTGATATCGCTAAACTGTTTAAAGAATCATATATGAAATCATTATGACTCCACCAAGAAACACTGTCTTTCAATGTTCTGGAAAGTACATGAAATGATATAAAGCCAATAAATTTAAAGGATATCATCATTGATGTTCCCAAAGTAAAATGGGATGAAATCGGAGGTAATAAAGATATCATTAATCAGATTAGACAGAGCGTTGAATGGCCGTTGAAGAACCCAGGCGCGTTTACTCGACTCGGCATTACTCCACCAAATGGTACTTTATTATATGGACCGCCGGGTTGTTCGAAAACACTTATCGCTAAGGCATGAGCGACGGAATCGGGCCTGAATTTCTTCGCTGTGAAAGGTCCTGAACTGTTCAGCAAGTATGTCGGTGATACGGAAAAGGCGATTCGAGATGTCTTTAAAAAGGCGAAAATATCATCGCCAAGTATTATTTTTTTCGATGAGATCGACTCGATGGCGGCTCAGCGTAGCAATGACTCCCATGGCGTTGAGGATAAAGTGCTATGTCAATGATTAAATGAAATGGATGGCATTGAAGGAAGAGAGAAGGTTGTTATTTTTGGCGCGACGAATCGCCCTGATATTTGAGATAAGGCGTGAATACGTCCAGGAAGGTTTGATAGATTGATTTACATCCCTCCACCTGATGAGATCAGTAGGGAAGATATATTTAAGATTACTTTCAATAAAATGAAAATTGAGGAAACTGTGGATTTTAAAGAACTAAGTCAAATCACTTCTTGGTTTTCAGGGGCGGATATCGCCAAGGTAGCAAGAGAGGCTGGTATGTTAGCGTTGAGTCAAGATATTAATTCCGAAAGAATACCAAAGCAATGCATAATCGATTCAATACGGTTGACGAAACCGATAATCACGAAGGAAATGATAACCTACTTCGAAGAGTTTTCAAAAAAGGCGCTCGAGTAGCCCTGTTTCCCCGTTTAACTCGATGCAAATTATTTGACGGTATTCCTATTATACCAGACATAAACCGAATTAAACGCAATTAATATTTCCATTGAGTTTCTCATTTATTTTAATATATTATTATAATTATTAAATTTCAAATGCAAAGACTCCCTAAAGATGAAATCAGTATGAACAATACCACTCATCATAATAACGATTACCTTCAGATAGCATACAAAGTGGTAGAATCCATCGGCGAAATACTAGAAGACATCATCCAAGAAAACTGAGAAGAGCAGTGCGATGAAGAAATGCTTCCCCAGTTAATCAGAGCATTTTCATCAAAACGGCACCCGACGATACCAATTCACGATTACCTCAAGCGGATTGAGAAGTACACAAAGGCGGAACCGTCGACAATAATAATAACGTTAATATATATTGATAAAATCGTCGAAATCACGAACATGCAATGAGCTGCAAATAATATCCATCGGGTTATTTGATCGTGTTTGGTTGTTGCTTTGAAATACAATGAAGACGATTACTATAGTAATGCTTATTACGCTAAGGTCGGTGGTGTAAGCTTGAATGAACTGAATAATCTTGAGTATTCAATCATTAAAATACTGAAATTTAATATGTTTGTGGATGAAATAGTCTATAATAGGTATAAAGAAAATTGAGATTTAGATGGTAATTAAAACTTGGATTTGCCAGCATTGCTGCTAAATGAATATATTGTTTAATGGGGTTATGTATTTTATTAGAATATGTATCTGTTTTTTTTATATTGGAATTCGAATTGGTATTCGATATTATGGAGATGGTGTTTTGACGGATGGTAATTAACGAACGAAGTGGTTGATTGAGTTTACGAAAGGAGTTCGTATGGGAGTGGAAGGAAGGGAATACAATAAAGAAAAAACGATATTTTTATTCGAGAAGTCTGGTTTAATTAATACATAGTTTATTGAATATGTTATATAAACGGTTTATAATCCGTGTTATTTTGTAATTAAATCTATCGAATTGAGAAGTTGATTTTTATATATCGTTAATTGGGATTTGGTTAATGAATATAAGATCAGTAACTAATTTGATTATTAAATGATACGTTTGCTTTATGATTGGGAGTATTCAATGCGATTTAATGCGGGTTGTGAAATGGTTTTAAGGTTTGTTCCCTGTCGGTGTGAGATATTTTGTTTTGTTTATGTGGTTGACGATTTCGGTTACAATTTACGATTCGTTTGCAATGTAAATATTATTAATAATGGAGATTATGATTGTTATTTCAGGTTGATATTTACAAACGTTTCTGAAAAAAAAAACTTTAATTAAAGTGGGGTTTGTTGAGTGGGTGATAACTTTATCTTATGCTTTATTTAATTGATTTCGTTTGTACTAATGTACATTGATTTGACAATGTTTACTTGCACTTACTCTTTTCGTTTGTTTCGGAAAGAGAACGATTTCATTGTGGTTATTTAAGAACATGTCGTTGCTGTCGTTGAAGCTTTTACTGTTTTTTATAGTTCGATTTTAGTTTTTAGTAATCTATCTCTTCAGCATATATCATATTCTCTATTTATTTTTTTCTTTTTATCCTGAGAGAGAATGCATTAAATGAAGAAGACAAGAAGTCATCGTTGAAGCAATCCCAGTTCAATTTACATTTTGTTGTCCTTGAGCTATGTTCAGTCATTAAATGTTTATTCATTTTTATTGAGTTTCGATTAATATTTAGTATTATTTATTATATTTTCTTCATGCAAGATTTATTGATAATATATGGAAAGTTACTACAATGTAACTTTTATAGTATTCGCGTTTATGTTCCTTTATAAGAGCATTGAGCAGTTTCAAGGATTATGAGGACATTTTATAAATATATTATAATTATATTATTAAGCATTATATTATTATCCTTAGGGGGATTGGGGATTGGGGATT
>JAWNBB010012198.1:0-17167 GCA_036325645.1 Balantidium ctenopharyngodoni
GGGGATTGGGGATTGGGGATTAAGATTGGGGATTGGGGATTGGGATTAATCCCCAATCCCCAATCCCCAATCCCCAATCATACTTTTTAACTGGCTACAACGCCTAAATAAGCACAGGAAAATACTAACACTAACACTAATAATACCTAATAAATAAATTAATTAAAATTGTATTATTATAATAGTCATTATTATGTCCAGTAGTGAATGCAATGACCCAGATATTAAGCAAAAGCAAGAATATCTCCGAACGGAGATCATTGACAAAGGGTTTGATCCTCAGAAATTCTATGAATATCTAATTACAATCAATGGCGAATACGAAGCAAATCTCGAAGAATTTTCTTTTGAAACATTACAAACATTAGTGCAGGACTTCCAGCAAACCTCCGTCTCGAAAGAAAACACTCAATTACCACATCTTAATAATGAAACCTGAGGAGAAAGCAATGGCATCGATGGACATGGGGAGATATGAAAGGACAAGGTCCAAGACCCAAATACAAGGTAAACATAATATCAGTAATGCATTGTAATTAATATAGCGATAATGCGAACCAAAAGAAAGAACTTCCAACGCGAGAAACAAGCCCATCTGATATAGAATTTATAAAATGTAATCAGCAGGAAACGACGGGTCTGTTGGGATGACCTGAGTGAAATGTGGCAATATCAAAGTAAGGAAATTGAATATTTTATATTTTATCATTCTCCTTCTTCATATATCGCGATAGTCCGGAGTACGTCAAAGGAGGATTATTCTCGTTTTCGTATTATCAATACTGCGTTTCGTGCTTTGATTTACACACGAAATGTACACGGAAATTCTCGGATTTTCAATGGCTACGAGATCATCTCTCACAGGCATATCCAGCCATATTCGTAAGTCACACTTCTTATAATAACTTAGTTACCACCTTTACCGAAAAGCTCCATGTTCGAGAACACCTCCTCGAACACCGTTTTAAAACGAGTTCGCTCATGAAATCGCTTCTTCTCATCACTTTCAAAAAACGACCTTATTCGTTCCTCCCGGGTTTTCTTTGATTTCATCACGCTTACACAAGAAGACTTCAACTCCGCGATGAAGGACTACGACAACCAAAGCCCTCCGCCAACGATGAAAGACTTCTCGACTTGAGACGGTGTTTGAAATGTAAAAATAAGCAAAGAACGTGAAGAAAGTGTCTCGAACATTCAAGAAGATCTCGCTAATAAAAGCTCATGATACAAGAACTGATGAACGACTTTAAACAATGTCATGTACGAATTTACAATAATAACAGAAAAACTAAAAGACGTCTCAACCGCATTTTTCGAACTTAGTATGTCGTATGATTCGGGTGTAAACACCGACTCGATTAAAGCTTCGTTGAACCGAATGAGCGAAATAACGAATACCTGGAGCAATAGTTATTTAAGTCAAACAGTCTTTTTCAAAGAAGAAATCAAAGATTTTTATAAATACATTCATAAAGAGCTCACTGCGTTTAATACCTGATACAACGAGTACTACGATATTCGTAGTAGCTATATCGACGTAAAGAGAAACATCGAGTATTATAAAGATAATCCCTCACGTGTAGCGAAGTTAAACCTCGATCATGCCAATATAAAAACAAATTTCGGATTCATTTTAAACAGGGTTTATGACGAATATTGCCGATTAAACGCCGAGCATTCGAAAATGATAACTCAGCAGTTCTCCGTCATGAGCAAGAGCAGGGAACGAATGCTCGGGGACTTTCTCTCGATACAAAATTGAATTAGCGTTCAGCACTTATAAAACCTGGTATTGAAGTATATTTATCACTCTAATATTTTATTTTTTAAATTTGACCTCCACTTTTAAGTATAAATATCGAACAAAATAAATAAAAAATAATAAATGAACTCAAAGGCTGACAACTCAACGGGAAACACAACCGGAGAAATCAATTTGAAAGTCAAACAGCCGAATGGAAGCGTTTGAAGCTTCAAATTAAAAAAAACAACGAAACTGAAGAAGCTTATGGATAACTATTGTCAAAGACACGGATACTCAGCGAACTCGGTCAGATTTATTTATGAGGGCGAGGTTATAAAGGAGGGGGATACACCAGAATCTTTGAATATGGATGAAAATGATGAGATTGACGCAATGGTCGAGCAGCATGGCGGTTAAGAAATAGGCGATTTTTATTATAGTTCAGAGGCCGATTCCTAATTATAACTCAGTATTATTTTAATTTATATGTTTTAAATTAATAAAATTTTCACTGCTCTGGACTATTTTAAACTGGTATTTGAGGTTTATTGCGACTTGCTTTAACGTTATTTTTATTTCGGTTGATATGTTTGGGCTTGTGTGCATCGCGATGTGTTAATTAATTTTCGATTATTTTATCAGTGAACGTCTCGTGGTGATAGACTTATAAATTTGATTATCAGGGGAGTTTGGATATGTTTTTAATGTTTTCGGGGGTGTTTTATTATGGGGATGTGTTTATATTGTCATTGTTACGACATCGGGTATACTGCATAATTACTTTATGTATTCGTGTTGTAATCTTGGGTGGTGTTCTATTAATTATCATTATTATTTATTATTATTATTTATTATTATTTATTTATTTTTGTATTTTAATTCATAATCGAAGTCGTTTCTAACTCCCACTTCGTATTCAGCATCATCGTAAAATATTCCTTGAATATATATATATATCCTTCGCGATTAAGAATACGAATAACATCAACACGTTTTCAATAGATTTTACCCCAATGAGATATCTCATTGATATAACTCCTATATATCATATCGATAATTGCATTTTCATTTTCATCCCCGAAATCACTTCATTATCCTCATTTTATTTAACATCTTCCTTTAAGTACACACCTTCCTCAGCTCCATCGTTACCAAGCATTACATATTTAGTTTTTAATTATTCATTTTAAATAATATACAGTAAACACTATCTACAATCCATACCGCTATTTTATTCACACTATTCTTTTATAAAGGGCGGACGATATGATTCAACAAATGAACTCTCCCGGACGGAAAAATTCGTGTCTCATTCATTGACTCATTCGCTTGAACGCGGGAATTCCTTACCGTTCGAAGAATTCGCAGCTGTTTCATCCTTATTAATATAGATAAAGATCACAGTGGGAGTAATTTCCAAAATTAAAAACCAAAAAAAATCATAAATGTTAATATAACTTTTCGGGTTGATCACTGTAAACGCCGTTAAAAAACCGAATCAACCCTTCAGTAAAAACAGTCCTCCGATTGAAAAGGATAAAAATGTCAATCTCTTCTCTCATTCGTTGACGTTGAGTAGAAAGCTGCTGCTACTATTATTGCAACTTGTATTATTAATCGTGCTATCATTACGTCGTTGCTTGAAGATATCGCTGACTTTCCTTCCGTAATATATAATCACAGTGCCGAGTATTCAGTACAGAAGCGCCGTTAAGAACTCTGAGATATACATGATAACTTTGAAGTATTGGAATCAAAACGTGAGGAGAGCGGATATGCTGATAATGATATACCCAAATATGACGATGAATAATAATAAAGGCTTGATTAGCTTATTATCACTGTCGATACTTATGTAGTATCAATCAGATAAGAACGTCGCTAAATACATATAAGCACTTACGAACACAAGGGAAGGAACGACATGAAGTCACGAATTCCACCAGCTTCTTGGGTTATTACCCAACGGATTATATCATATGATGATAAACACGAGCGATAGGGTACGGATCCCATTTGCCAAGATCAACGCCTTCAAAAATTTAGGTGTGAAATTATAATTACTATCGGTCTTATTCGACTCAGCCTTTCACGCGAGCTTTTTATATGACGTGTAAGTCGTTAAAGTTCACGAGCAAAATAATAATAAATCTACTGTCAACAGCCATGTGTACGCAGATTTATAGGATGAAGACGGAGGAAGTATTTCGTTGAGTACTTGGAGTTGTATTTGGTTCATATATTTTTTATATAAATTTTATAAGTTAAATGTTAATTAATATAAATGAATAGTAACTCCGGTGTCAGCGCGTACACGACTTCGAAAAGTTTGCTGCAGTACAAGCCTCCAGAGGAACTAACACAGGAAGACGAAAATGAATTCGGTAAGATGTAGATAAATAATATGTTTAGTTAATGAAAAAAAGCAACTCCCACCGATTGAAAGTAATCCGACTCCGAAGGATACTTGAAACGCGATGTTTCCTCCGAAAATAACAGAGGAAAAACAATCGAAATTAATTCAATTTGTTTCGGATAAGCCTGCGACTAGGGAACAAGCAAGGGATTTATTTAAAGCGTTGGATGAGAAAATCAAGGAACGACAAGCGAGAGAAAAAGGAATTTGCCCTGTTCGAGAAGAATTATACTCGCAGTGTTTCGACGAGATTATACGACAAGTCACTATCGAATGCCCTGAAAGAGGGCTGTGACTTCTTAAAGTGAGAGATGAAACTCGAATGACAATTGCCTCGTATCAAACATTGTATGAAAGCGCGATTTTATTCGGTATCCGAAAGCAGTTGCAATTGCAGGTTGGTAAAGAAGACTTGAAAAAGCATATTGAAGAATGAGAGAAACAGAAGGCAGCGTTACTTAATGAAAGAACGAATCTCGATAATGAATTCCGCGCCTTTGATAAGAAGAACCACGAGATTAATAAGATCGAGACAACTGAGCGTGAGAAGGAAGCCGAGTTTCATAAGAGGCAGAATAATAATTTGGATAAATTTATCGCTGAGAATATACGTTAATGAGTATAAAAAATAGAATATTAAAACACAAAAAATGGAGTTTAATTATTATTTATTTATTTCCACAATACGAACAAGAAGACATTTCAATATGTTTTACTATATCAAACACAGTATTTCCAGTCGGTGATGAAGTATAAAACACACAAATTTTATATTTAAATAACATCATTTTTATTGTTTTCATAAATACAAACCGACTTGACATTAATGCAATGGAGGGTATTTAAAGCACGAAAAGATTATTTCTTCAATGAGAACAACGTATAAATAATAATCAAATAATCAAATAATTAAATAAATAAAACTCAGACTACGAATGAGAGAATAAGAATAATAAATTGAAAATTGTAGTTATTTGATATTTGTAATATTAAATTAATTAATGTATAATTCTTATGCAGTGGCTTCCTTATCGCCTTTTCCCTTGCTTGGTAATAATGAACTGGAGATGTTCGGTAAAACACCACCTGAGGCAATGGTAGTATTAGCCATTAACCTATTAAGCTCCTCGTCGTTTCTAACAGCGAGTTGGATATGTCTTGGGATGATTCTCGTCTTCTTGTTGTCTTTGGCGGCGTTGCCGGATAATTCGAGAACTTCAGCTGCTAAATATTCTAAGACCGCCGCGAGGTACACTGGAGCACCAGCGCCGACTCTTTCCGCGTATTTTCCGGTTTTTAAATAACGAGCAATTCTACCAACTGGGAATTGCAATCCAGCCCTCGATGATCGGGATTGAGCCTTCGCTCCGCCAGTTTTACCTCTTCCACCTTTTCCTTTTCCTGCCATAGTCTTTTTATTTGTTATTATTTGATGTTCCGGCTTTTATACTTTAATTAATAAGAGTATTATCTGGAATCTTAAAAATTAACCAATAGTTTTTTTTGTTTTCAGGAGATATGGATTAAGGCGGATTGTATGTGTTTTTAATTATTATTTTCAGTTTTTGAATTTAAATTTCTCGTTTAATTTATGTGTAATAGCACTGATAAGCCAATAGTCAAATACGCCTTGTAATGTGCAGATTTTCATTTTCATTTTAGTTTGAGGTATTGATATCAAGGTGAGGTAGAATGACATTTTGGTTTTTTATTTGAATTGGAGTTGTAATGTGAACTCTTTACGCTTGAATGACTGCGTGTTTTAAGGTTTTTTTTTGGGTGTTGAAGACGAGTTACCTGAAGACAATGTAATGAATTTATATTAATATTAGCGTTTGAATTTGAATTTGAACGATGAGGTTGATTATTTATATTATTAATAATTGGAACATTTGCATTCCTTGAATAAAAGGAATAAAATTAATAACGACAATACCGACGATACTAGACGATATTCTCAAGCGTTTAAGATTGACAATGTTATCCTTGATATCACCCTATTCAAATATATCACCCTAAGATATTCATTATAACTGCCTCATGATAAAACACACCCACATTGAAATAACAAGTACAAATATCGAAATTCAATTGACATTTAAATCACAAACACCTTAATCTCCCTTTTCATTCCCCTCATATCACACCTTCCCGACGCCCCCTTGAACAAGATATTCATCGCCCACTCCTTCTTCCATTGTTCCTGTTGATTTATCTTTTGCAAAGAATCACTCTTCATCAATGTACATAAAACAATATTTTTATTTATTCTTATCAACAATGGACTTTACCCTTAACCTATGCTCAACATTTTTCCGTTTCATCTTCTGTATTGCAATAATATCAGTGTCAATCAATAGTATGCTCCAGACCCAATCGAACGAAAAGTATTTAAGTCAAAACCTAAAAAATATCTCAACGCAATTAAATACAGATTCAATCTGAAGATTCGATAATGTCCTCGTGATTTATTTCCAACAATTCTGCTTCTGAACAGCCGGGTTGTTCCTTATCTTCAGGTTCATCTCCGGAAAATATTTTCTTTTATTTGCAGTTCTCATCGAGTGAATACTCATACACAATCCGTTTTCGTTTCGAAATGAGAACACGTTTAAACGTGCAAGTATGTTTATCGGAATAATCAGTGCTTCGTACCTAGTTTAAATACAGTGTTAGTTTATTATTTTATATTTAATTAGACTTGAGCTTTAATTAACTGTTATCATCTTTTAATAGTTCATTATACTGCGTTATCAGGCCGACATTCTCAAATTCCATCCTAATTTTCTGCTTCGAGTAGTTCTGATAAAGCTCATCAGAAGCTTTCGCCCGTTGCTGTCAATATCATCTCCCGTTTTCAATTGTCTCTTTTTTAAGGGTGATTCATTCAAGGGTCTTGTCGAGGGTGTTCTTATCAATCCAGTACTTCATGTATTCTTCATACACCTCAATGAACTCGAATTTGATATTTCGCTTTAAGTAATAGATAACATCGGAATCGACTCCGTAAATAAAATTGAAAAGTCAGATAAAGAATTGCTTCGCGTAGATGTTGTCCATTTGAATAATCACATCGAGCATTGCAAGTTTATCCAAGGAACAGAACCAAATAATCGCACTATCCTGTTCCGATTCCGCGTGTTTCCTTTGTCTGTTCTCGTCGTTTCCTTTCGGTTTCCGTTTCTCATTCTCAAGGCTGTTGGAGTGAATTTTCAAAGGTTTCTCAAACAAAATCGCGTCTTCTCTTATTGAATTCGTATTTTGAAATTTGTTTCTTTTGCCATTTCGGTTTGTGGATTCGGCATTCATCGCGACTTGTAATTTCGAAATCTGCTTCAGAGCCAGGAAGACTTCCTGGCTCTGAAGTAGATTTCAGTAATTAACTAAAGCCAATTTCTGCGCGGGAACCATTTCCTGGTTGTTTTTATGGTATGTCTCACCAATGTTCTTGAGTCAAAGCGTGAATTTATCGTGGATTCTTATGATTTCCCTTTTGAATGGTTGGAAACTGAGATTGAAATAATCCATGATCACCTTGGTTTGCCGCGCGTAGTTCAATTTAATCGAATGGAATTCTTTTATCACCTCATAGGGGTTGCCGTACTTCGCGTGCTCGTTAATATAGCACATGATACCAGTATTCCTAGTATACTCTCTCAAACAGGCTGTGAGGATATCCATATCGTACTTACTAAATTGCATTTGAAGAAGAATACCACCCCGTTCCTCGTTTGATCAAAATTTAAAAACATCGATGTTAGCGCCACGTTCCCCGATGTTATCCTCGAAAAATTTTGTGATGTCTACTACACGTTTTCACTCAATTGTTTCGTTAAACCCGTAAAATCAGTTGAATTTGACCTTCTCCCCTCATGATTTCCAAAGAACGGACATTATTGTTGGTTGAATCGTCATCTGTCTTAAAATGTTGTTCGAATTATCTTGCTTAAGCAGTGTCGTCGGGTACGTTGGCGTCGAGTATGTGTCCTCGAATAGCGGGTAGAACTTGCTTGAGTGGGAGTAGAATCAAAACTCATTTTTAATGATATCCGAGTAATTAATTTTATGGTGAATTGATTCACATTTTATCACTTCAAATATTCAGCGCAACACCGAGTTTCCTTCATAGGGAACGCTGTATTTATCGAACACGACGCTCCATTTCTTTTTTTCTTCCTTGTCCTGATCAATGTTGTTCAGGTTGTGAATAGTTATGAAAATATCTTCGTAACTCTTGGTACTGCCGACAGTTCCCGAACAAGGATATTTTTCGCATAGATGATATAGCTGTTCTCAAGGCACTCGATTGTAAAATCAATCGAACACGAAGTGCAGTTTTTGGAAATTGAAAAACATTTTGTAATATTTATCTTCAAGATCAGGGCTGTCACAAGGGGTGATATTGTTATACTCTTCAATAAAAAGTTCCGACACGAACTCGGACGCGTTGTTTATCAGCCTTGAAATATTGGCCTCTCCCCCCTCGTGTATAATGTATCAACAAAGTAAATACCCTAAATATAAATTCTGTTCGATGAGGATATTCTCCGAGGATTCATTGTACGGCGCGAAAAAATATTTTCACGTTCAATCAAATATTTTACTCTTCATTTCTTGTATTTCTTTAACCCGGGATCAGCATTTCCCGCAGGCGTTCCCGTCTTTACATTTCTCCTCTTTGCAATTCAGGCAGGAGTGCAGTGTGTGGCCAGTCTCGGTATTGATCATGAACACTCGATTGCCGTTGATATTTTCATAGTTTTTATCTTCAGTCTCCTTTGATAAGGGGTACACCCTGCTCTGCTTTTCGTATTTGTTTTTAAGGTTTATTTGGTTCAAGAACTGCATTTTATTGTGTCGATATCAAAACACGGGGTTGCCCTCGTTTTTGACCCCTGCTTTAAGGAATAAATTCTTTTTAAAAAACTGTAAATTGCACTGATCGTACAACTCGAAGAAGGAGCTTTTGATATGTTTATACGTGGCATTGTGCTTCTTGAGTTTCTCGGTTTCGCCTTTGATTTGCTCGGATATTCGTTTATTTTGCCGATTCTTCTTTATTATTCACGCCTCGCGGAGGGTTTTCACGTTATTTGTTACCTTTAATCCTCCTCCTTCTTCCTTGCAGGTGCACCCGCGATCCTTCGTTGTGTTCATTATTAGTGCAATGTATGCCATGACATGCACTTCGAAAGAAAATTTTTTGTTTTTTATATTGAACGCCTTAATAGCTTGACTGAAGTAATCCGTTGTTTTCTTGAACATTTCTTTGGAATTCCTAAACCTGAGACAATAATTATCCAGTTCCGCTCACTTCGAAATTTCGTTTTTCATCTTCACTTCTTCCTGGTAAACCTCCTTTTCCTGGGCGATTCAATACAATCATTTTCCAACTTCTTTTACTTTCTCCGCGAATGATTCCTTAATAATAACATATATCCGTGTGATTCAATTCATATTCTGATTGATTCCGCGGTTAAAAAATAGTTTTTCGTTTTGTTTATGTTCGAAAAACCCGACAGTCAGCACGGCAAGCAAGATGTTTAATCATACATAGCAGTTGACAACGAAGAACATGAAGAAAAAAAGAATCGCGTTTAAATTCTGAGAGTTCAATCACTCGTTTATTTCCCTCTTCCCGGCTAATCAGCTAAGAATTGTAATTATCGTTCTCCCCATGTTACTAAACGTCAGAAAGTATTGATTGTACATCGCATATCCAAAGAGCATGAACCCCAAGTTGACGATTCAAATAATCACGAACTGCGAAAGCACCAAGTTCAAGGTACTCGCGATCACCTTTGATATCGCGTAAACATTGCGACTGAAAAGCAAATTCTTCAAAAACCGAACGAAGATGAAAAAGGCGTTTATCGCCTGCCATAAAATGTATTTTTGATATCAATTGCTTATTTCGTTAACGTAGGCGATTGTGTACCTATCTTTCAGCTTTCATTTGTTAAGGTCATCAGGCAGATCGGTTAGTTTTATGAAATTAATATTTGATATTTCATACACGAGTGTTCACCACACAGTAATCATCGACACCGAAATAACGAGCGATATAAAATCGAAAACGTGGACACCGTTGCAAATGTAAATGACAAAGGATTTGATTAGTAGAAACAACAGGAAGAGTGTCTTACAGATAAAGGTGAATAAGATGTCGCAGATTGTGTAAAGGATGACACATGATTTAACGGTGTAGTATTTATCGGTGTTGAAACGATAATACCTGTTAATCATATTCGATGTCCTGAACGTGTCCTTCGTCGCCCCCGGTAACGAATCAAACTCGTGGTCAAGTTCCGTTTTTAATACGCTGAGGTACAGTTTGAGTTCGTTGTAAACGAACACGCCCACCATTGTAAAGTACATGATTTCAAGGAAAACGCGGGAAAAATCCGCCTTTGTCCGGTAGCCGTGTAGCGGGATGGGGTAGACTTTGAATTGTTGTTTCATTTCACCCGATGGGGTTCGTAAATAGATGATTTGAGTGTATACGATGTAATTCGAATACTTCGACACGGTGAAGTAGTCCAGTATCAGAGCGCCGAGGTTGTTAAACAAAGCTTTATTTAAGATCGCTTTAAATGATTTGTTGTTGTCGAAATAATAAAAATCGTTGAATGGGTCAATAGTGTCAGTGAAGGGATCGTGTGGACCTGGGTTGACTGTGTCGTATGGGTTGGAATATGCGAACCAAAAGACGTATCCACCGCATTTATCAACCGCGTTTATACTGCGATACTTCGTGTAAATCGAAGTAAATTGTTCCCCGTTTTCGGAAAATCAGATATCTTGTTTGTAATCGTTGAGACTGTCGCAATTACTCGAGTCAAGAAACTTATTCCGGTCCCTTGTCACCGCCGGGAAAAAGGCCTTTTCGATGTTTTGTTTATTTTCTTGAAGTGCATATCATCTTAGTGTCACCCTGAAGAAGTAGGGATTGACGAAAGAATAATGTAAAGGTGAATTCGGGTCTGCTGCCTGATCAGGCGTGGTATTCGCATAGAACTCGTCGAAATATCGTTTCATTATTTGACTGATGTCATTGAAGTTGAGGTTTAAACTGTAAAATTTTGTACTGTGATAAGCTTTGATCTCCCGGATCTCATCGATGTTAATTTGATACGAAATAACAAGGCAAAACAGGAGGATGTATACCAAATACACAATAAAATCTTTGATTAAATTGTAATTCTCGTTTCAATTCCGACCGATCTCTTCGATCATTTTCCTGACCTTATCCCGGCGAATTATCCTAATTTTCTCCTGCTTTCACCTGACGAGAACCTCGGGCGTGTAAATCGTTTTCGAAAAGAAGTTCCATCAATCTCAGTTTTTAAAATTGACGCATCAGATGGTGAAGAACGACGGTGTGGTCTTCTTTGATATTATGATACTTTTATCGTCTTTTGCGACTGTTTCCTCTTTCGTATTCGCTCATGTTTTGTACTCTTGAAACGTGAGCAAGCAATACACTTTAGTGATGAAAGTCATAAAGTTATCGATGAAAATCCTTTCCATCGCCTTATTATTTCAGCCTCGTTTTAAGGAAAGTTTCTCGTATTTGCATAGTAAAATCGGTAAAAACACCTTGTTGTAAACATGAAAAAACGACAATCCGAACACGAAAATCACGGCGATGCCTAAGACGTTCCCGAGCGTTCACGTGTCGACTCTGAATAAACTACCCGTGAAAATACCGTTCATTGCACTGATGGTATGGATTCAAGCGGTTTTGTAATCGGAATACTCGTCTCAAAAGTCGCCGTGAACATAGTATTCAACTCAGCTGAAAAAGAAAATTATTATTATCCCGATAATAACACCGGCGAGAAGCTCCTTCGAACTCTTGAAAACCGGTTCTAAAATAATATTAAAACTCGGCCAGAATTTGTGTCAGAAGAACACCAATCGAAAGCACGTTATCAATATCGTCCACCCAGTCAGCCACTGGTAAACAGCGATCATGTCGACGTTGTTAATCCATACCGAGAATGTTGCTTCATCGCCGCAGGCGATCGGAAATTCACTCGTTCGAAAGGTAATGAACACGAAGAACATTACGATGTTTACGATACTAAGCACCGTGACGATGATATCGATTAAATCCTCGAATTCGAAGGAGTTGATATTCTCATTAATCATCGCCGATGCTTTATCAATGATCATTTTCACTCATATTATCGTCATCACCAGCACTCACACCGCGTAGATAACGCTGATTACAATTCACCCGACGGAGTCGCTGTTCTTATAATTCAGGAGAGGTTTGAAGCCTTTGTACGACGTTGTCGGCTTGATATTAATGTTGTTGATTACGACTTTTAAAGAAACAAAGGACGCGATTTCATACTCGTTGTTATAAAGGAGAAGGGATATTCTGATATAGAACATGTTCGTGGTTAGTTCATTTGTGAGCTGCGTTTTTAAATCGGTGTACTCCGCGGGAGTTCAAACGGGAGGGAAGTAAATCGACGCCTTTTGCGTCTTCGAGTACCGGAAATCGTTGAAGAACATCAGCGGAGGTTCATCGCTCACGTCCTTGAGATAGGAGATTCACATCCCACCGAATCAATTCCCGTTTAAAATGTAAATGTTATCACTCTCCGACGATGAATCGTCCGCGTTGAAAGTGTTTCAAATGAAAACATTTTTGTTTTCTGCTCAATATATCGCGGGCAATCAGTCGTTGATTCAATGGGATTTAAACGTGTCGAAATAATGCAAGTTATCGGGTATTGAGGCTTTGATGAACATTTCGTATATTTCCCGGAGGTAGTTATACGAGTTCTGTGGGATGACTACCAGAAAGATAACGATTCAAAGGAGGAGAGAAATGATCAGAGAGTAAAAATATCCGACGTCGAATACGAGTTCCGATTCTTTCGGGCGTTCTTTTACTTCCGAAAACAGGAAAATATCTTCGACGTATTTGGTTTTCTTGCCCATTCAATACGATTCTCAGTGCTCAGCGGCGTTGATTTCGGTGATGTACACAGTCTCCGGGTTTCAGATATGAACGACGCCTTCTTTCGGGAGATATTCGTATCAATTCCCATTGGTAATGTAGAATCAGGAGTAGTAGGATTTGTCCTCAGTTCAGGCCGTCTCTTCGAGCTGAGTAAAGGTATCTTTAAATACGTCTTTGATGATATCATTGTGATTCTCGTTGAGTTCGGCATTGTTGATAAGGATATCAAGGCGCTTGTGGTAATAGCCTTTCCAATCGAAGTCATCGGTGACTCCGAGTTCCTTGTTTTTGATTTCGTTTATTATTTTCTCACACAGAGATTGCGTTTTGAATATCTTCGTTTGCTTCCCGTTTCATAACCCGCTGAATATCAAGAACAGAAAGCTCAAAGAATCATTTGGTGATTCGTGAGAATCAGGGTAAAGCAAATACTTCCTGTTCTCGTGCTTTGATTCTTCGATGATGTTTTCACTGCTCGTGAGTTGCCTTCGCTTGCCAATCGCGAACAGGAAATTATTTTTCTTTTTATCGGAGATTCAATTAAAATCGGTGATTCGGTCGATGTCTCAATAGTCGTTAACGCCAAGTTTATCGAGGTATAAATATAAAAAGTCGCTCATTACGAGGAAATGCTTCCAATGCAGATTACGATGAATCGTCATATTCTCGGAGCGGATGTCCTCGTTATTATCAATACAATTATTTCGCCTTTCCATCCCCTGATGTTCCCGGGTTTGATCGCGAATCATTTTCCGTTTTATTTAATCTAATAGTGCGATGATGAATATTAAAATTAAATTTATTTTATTAATTATCTATTGACTTAAGTCCAAGTGAATTAACTTAATTGAAAATGGAATATTTAAACTACGCGCAGTTGGTACTCGGCCCCGCTGGAAGCGGGAAATCAACGTATTGCAAAGCAATTCAAGACCACGCGTTATCAAGTAAAAGAATCATCAAGGTCATCAACCTCGACCCGGCCGCCGAGAAGTTCGCGTACAAATGCGATGTCGATATTCGTGAACTGATCAACGTTCCCGACGTTATGAACAAACAAAAACTCGGTCCGAACGGTGCGTTGTTATTTTGCATGGAATATTGAATCGAACGCATCGATTGGTTGGAAGATAAATTCGAGCAAAACGGTGAAGATATTTACTACCTTTTCGACTGTCCCGGGCAGTTGGAGTTGTATTCCCATTACGATATCATGCGTATTTTAATGCATAAACTCAAGAAAAACGGGTTCAGTATTTGCTCGGTGTTCTGCCTGGATTGCACGTTCCTCCAGGAACAATCGAAATTCATTTCTGGAAACGTGTTGTCGTTGGCAACGATGATCCAGATGGAACTGCCGCATTTGACAGTGATGACGAAATGCGATTGAATTCATAATAATCCGATGCTGGAAAAGTGAAGTGAAGGCATTGAACCGAACGAACTGGTGAAGGAGTTGAACCCGTACATGGGGAACAAAATGAACAAATGAAATCAGTTATTAATTAGTTTCGTCGAGAACTACGCATGAGTCGAGTTTCAGACTTGAAATATCAACGATGAGGACTCGATCAATGCGGTGTTGTACAACGCGGATACGATTTTGCAATATTTCGAGTCCCAGGAACCGAGGGAGGATATTTACGCGCAGGCGGAAAATGAAATGATGCCGGTCGATGAAGGCAATGAAGGCGGTGAAGGCGGTGAAGAGGATCAATAAAACAAAGTGTTTTGTGCATTGAGAGTCCTCTCCCGGAGGGAGAGGACTGATAAAATATAAATTATATTTATTAAAAATTAAATTCTTTCATTCATCGTTTCTACTTTTTAAGTGTTCTATTTAGTTAAATATAAACATTCCACACACAGATCGAGGAATCGCAGGAGATAGAAACGATTTGCTTATCATCCGGTGACCATTGCAGGTTGTTAACCTGCCGGGAATGTCCTTGCGACTTCCCGATGAATTCATATTCCGGGAGCTTAAACAGCCAAAGTTCTCCACTCGAGGACCCTCAGGCGAAGTATTTCCCACTATGTGATATTTTAATCGCGTGGATCTTCTCATTCAAATTAATTTCTTGAACGGGAGCAGTTTTGTAAAAGTCCCAAACGCACATGTTACAATTAACCCCGACAGAAATAATCTCAAAGTCCTTCGTGGTTTTCTGGGCGATGCCACACAAATACCCGTTCTGAATCGATTGCGTGTTCATCCTCTTCTGAAGCTTCAAGTCAAAGCAATTTCACTCCTTGTCCTCACCGCAGGAATAAATTAAATTCGGTTTGTTGATATCCGCGAAAACACACCTCGTGTTCTTATGATGCGCGGGGATCTGGATGATCAGCTCATGCGTTCTTCTAGTCCATACACGGACAATCCCGTCTTCACCTCCTGTTAAAATGTAATTCCCGTCGACGTAAATGCAAGTCACTGATCCTCGATGCGTCGGGATATCAAAATTCTTCACGCTTCAATCGTTGGAAAAGTTCTTCAAACTTCCACTGGAATAACCGATGTATCACGTTTCATCGTCCCCCACGAAAACACTCGTGGCCTTGGGAACGTTCACTGAATTGGTATTCTCGTCGTCGTTTCCTTCGATGATACCGATGACGTTGTAGTCGTTTCAATCGTACTGGAATCAATTGCCATTGTCGTCGACTGTGTACATCAGGTCGTTAATATTGCGAATGTTGTTAAAGGCCACGTCGTTCACGCTGGCGGAGTGCGATGTGGAGTGCAGAGTATAGTTTAAATTATCAACCAAAACACGGTAAATCCTCCCCAAATCGCTTACACAGACTATTTCTTTTCGATCCGCCGTTAAAGACATCGAATTGATTTTCCCGGGAAGTGTCGTTTCAAAGGTCATTGAATGCTGTATCCTGAGCACGTCGTGGTTCTTGGGATTGGTGTTTTCGGTGTTGCGGTTTACCTTTTTGATTTTTCCATCGCCTCCAGAAACGATGATTTCTTCATATTCCGGGAGGAAAATTATATCGGTTACACCGTTGTTTATTACGTTGAAGGAGCTTTTGAAGTATAAATTATCCAGAGAAAACAAAATAAGTTCGCCCCCGTTTGTTCCGAGGTACAAGCAGTTGCATTTGCTGTCGTAAAATCCGCACGTGTAGTCCCGGATGAAGCCCGTGGAAGGGAGGGTGAATTTATTATATTTGACATTATACTGCATCGACTTAAGTTCAAAGTAGAAATCTAAGTAAAAGAGCATGCTGTTATTCGCGATTGTGATTGTGTAGTCGTAAACATTGCTTGTTTTATTATGCATTGTATCCTTTGCCTTGAACGCTGATGTCCAGTAAATGAAGGTGATCGGGTGTTCGTAAATACGATTGAAACATTTGAACCCGTTGCTCACTTCCCAAGTGAAAAAGGTGTTGTCTAACCCCGCAGCCGAGAAGAACTTGTCGTCGGGACTAAAGGAAATTCACGTCACTGCTTTGTAGATTTCCTTAATTTCGTAGATGATTTTTTTGTTTTCGTAGTCCCATCAGATAATACTGGCGATGATATCTTTATCGTAGTTTTCTTCGCCGATGGTGAATCCCACTGCGAGGTAGCGGCCGGTGTTGCTGATTTTGAAGCAATGGATTTTGTTTCTCCCGTGGCGGAAGAAGACTTGGTTGTTCTTCTCGGCTCAATCCTCGGCGATTATTATTCCTCCGACGGAATAAATGATCGTCTCTTGCATCGTGGGGTGACATTGCAATGAATTCGCAGTGGTGATGTTCAAGCCGATTATGTGGGAAAGTTCGAAATTTTTGTTTTTTGTGTCGATCACGTTTGATTCTTCGATTTGAGGGGCTGACATTTATTTGCGAGAAGTTATCGATTATATTAATAAAGGAATTAATATTAAGATAATGAATTATTGAGGGAGTATGGATAGGAAGAAATGATTTGGGTATTTGCGTTTGGTTTGGGATTGGGGATTGGGGATTGGGGATTGGGGATTGGGATTGGGGATTCCCATTCCCCAATCCCCAATCCCCAATCCCC
>JAWNBB010012292.1:0-10488 GCA_036325645.1 Balantidium ctenopharyngodoni
GGGGATTGGGGATTGGGGATTGGGCCCAATCCCCAATCCCCAATCCCCAATCCCCAATCCCCAATCCCCAATCCCCAATGAATGTTTAAGCTACTTTACTATTTATTTTTCATAAGATAATATAATAATGTATTCTTATTTCATTTTCTTAAATAGTCATAAAATGATAATTATTTTTTCTCCATATTACCATTATATTAATTTGTTTTTTTTCTTTTGCTTATTATCAACTTCTTTCTCTTTTTGTCTTCTTATTTCTTCATTTCTATCTAGATAATGGAGGATCAGTCAGTGATCTGATGATAATATTCATATTAATCGATTAACTTGAATAATAACCCTAGCTCAGTACCCATACCGCAAGCTTTGATGAATTGAAAAACAATTAGTAATATTATGATAACAATCGAGTGAACTGAACACCAAATAAATAAGCCAATATTATAATATAAACATTAATAGATAATGGGCATAGTCAAATCAATAACGTCCACCTTGCTATAAATCTCAACAATAATGAATTCAGATAACATAAATTAAACAATTAATTTTATAAAACTTTTTTTCAAATTAAAAATGAATATTATCTCACTCAATCTCCCTAACTATCTATTCTTCAATATTCCTCCTGAAGAAATTATCAAACCTTGTATTATTCTGTATCTTGGCCTTCTCATACAACGCGTCATATCTTTTCGCTACAGTATCTAACTGCTTTCTTATTCATTGCTTACGCAAAGGTTGTTCATTTTCTGCTTTGTAGTTATTATATACATTATATCATTCAAATGGTAATTTTGAATTTTTAACGAACTCTTTTCAGATCTCACCATATTTCTTCTTCGCATAGGCATTGTTGTTTGGGTTATTCGCTTTTAAAAACAGAGCCAAATACTTCAATGTGCTCTGTCTTACACTTAAATGAGGGTATTTAATTCTATTATTACTTAACTCCAACATGCCTTTGGTAATCAACGAACCGAATGTGAATTCCAAGAAATTCACAGTGTTATTAAAGCTAATCTGCTTCTCACTCAGTAGATTACCTTCCTCGTTGACTTTCTTAACAGGTCATTGTAAAGAGATATACTTTATCGGGTTATTTCTAAACTTTTCCATCTTTGCCATTGACATGAATTTATAGTATTTTTCCCGGAATTTAATGGTATAGGCTAATTTACCTGGTTTCATTATTTTATCTTCCACGATTGTCACCGGGCAACTGTCCTGATATTCGAATGTCACGTTTCATCCAAATTTCAAATTATCAGATGGATTTATTATAGGTGTACTATCGTCCTCTTTTTGGGATTCCTCCTCGGATTCATTGATTAATTCGATATCCTCAAACATAATTTCAGCTAAACCTTCAAGATCTCAGATCTTCGGTGGGTGGACATCCATTCCTATTTTAATGAAATAGTCGTAATATATCTCAGGCTGTTTATTAAAAGCCACTACTTCTTCTTCGCTAGAAAGGAAATGATATTTAATATCGGGAGATAAAGGCGTATACATGATGTGATTGCTCGGTGAGTCGTTAATATAAATACCATTGGTGAATCTACCATACGTATGGTGATTGATACATGAATATAAAGATAGTTTTCCTTGTTCATATAGTGAAGAGTTAATGATACTCTTCAGTAATATTTTTGGAGTAAAATGCGAAAGGAGACACGGTTTGTTCAGACAAAGATTTCTCGAGAATTTCATTTCGTATTTCATTTTATTTTCTAATATTGACGAAACAATGTCCTTGATATACCACTGACTTTTCGACATGTCGATGTAATTAATATCGTATGAGTATTGCTTAAGGCAGTCAAGGATGGAATCTTTTTTCATTCTGCTGTCCACGATTTCAGGGATACCTTTGAACATTTTTTGATTCAAAGCACGGTTGAGAAAGACTGGATATTCGCACTGGGTGACAAATATTCAATAAGGAGCAAGAACGTCTTTTAATGATATAGCGTCTGCGAAGGTATGTGGGTATCCATCAACGACCACGTTTTCATTGATCATATCTTGGAATGTTAGCCTTCGTTGAAGTGCGAGGGTTGGAAGATCATTGTTGGTTTCTTTACCGCTATACAAAATATCTTCAAATTCTTGTTTTAAATCACATGGGTGCATTGTTTCCATAACATCCATAATTGCGCGACGCACAGTCATACGCTTATATCCTCAGTGATTGGATATTATTTTCGATAGGGTTGTTTTTCCAGTTTGTTGATTACCTACAATATAAATGATTTTCCTTCCTGTCATAGGGTAACTGTCTAAAGGACATTCCATTCCCGTTCGGTAATTCAATGGATATTCACAGAACTCTTTCTTTTCTTCGAGATTATTAAATAAATAAATTCTATCGCGGTAAACCAGGGGAAAATCCGTGCGAACGCATAGTTTATTAGGTTTAACCGGGCTAAGCTTACTGTAAACACTTTGTAAGTACACTTCGCTTTTCGTGCATCAATCCCTTACTTTCCTTCATAGTAAAGGTTGTGGGAATTCTCTAGCGTTAACAAGTTGCTTTTCAATTAAGTTTCTTCGGTTTGATATGTAGGGCTTGAGTTGAACAATGACATTTTTGTAAACATTTTCCTGAGTGGTGTCGTTATTAATCTCCACGACAGGGATTCCTCTTTCTTTAAGAGCCTCCATTAAGGCAGTTATATTATTCACATCATTTTCATATCGTTGTGATAGTTTGTCCTTTTCTTGTTGTATTCAAGCGTCTTTTTCAATTCAATCTGGATCAGCAGAGTTCCAAATATCTTCCTTTTCTTCAGGTTCTAATTCTATTTTAATTGTATTGATATCAGGTAAACGTTCTGCCAATTTTTTCTTTTTTCTTTCTTCGGGATCTTCTGGTTGTTGAACTTCTTTTGCAATTGCCTCACCACCGTCCTCGCCTTCTTCACCGTCCTTTTTTTCCGCTTCATTTTCCGCTTCTTTCTTCTCTTCTTCCAGTTTTTCTTCCTCTTCATTGATTTGATTTTCAATACTTTCTTTCAGTTGATCATACTGCTCCTGACGCTTTTGTTTAATTAATTCCTCTTCGCGTTTTTTACGTTTTTCATTTGATATTTTCAGCATTTCAGCGTAATTGGATTCAATTTCATCGATGTGAAAATGTCGATCCATAATTGTTTTAAGCGACACTTTAAATAGAATGACAATATTCGGTACACGTCTGGTATCACTTAATAAATCAATAAAAGGTGTTTGAACCTTGTCTTCCATATTATTCCATGAGCAATCGTATACACTCGGAGTCAACGGATTAAACAAACTTTTAAAGATATCTTTATCATTATCTACCGCATTATAAGTTTCATCCTCCTCATCCAACGCAGCGTCGTTTGCAATTGCTTCGTTGATATCAATAAACGGTTCTGGCTCTTGCTCTGGATTTTCTTTGTTTTTAAGGTCGATTTCTTCGTTTTGTTTAACGAGTTCTTCTTTTTTCTTTACCACACGGATCTCTTTTCTCGCTAAACGTTGAGTGTCCCATATAGCCATGAATTCTTTTTTGAGTTCGCGTTTTGTCATTTTGAATTCTTTGCATAATATATTACTGTAAAAAGTAATTCCACTTCCTTGGTATCCTGTGATCATGATATGCGGTGGAGGAACATCGATTGGTAATTGAGACCCATTATTAAGGTATCAGTTAGGGTTTGCACGGAATTTTTCCATTTCTTTTTCACCTGCAAGACGATAAATTTTCTGATTAACTTGGACCTCGTTTGCTTCTGGGGCATAAAACAGCCAGTTATCTTCCTTATAAATAACAGGACAGAATAAACCGAATGGTCCACGTGTTAATGGGAATTTTTCTTCTGCCGGAACGTCAGCTGGTGCGACTACTTTTTCTTCAGCGTCGACTTGAATTGAAAATGGATTTAACGCGTTGGTTAATTTTAATTTCAAAGCGTCCATTGCTTCGTTGTACCCTACTTCTATTACGCATTCTTCATTGTTCGTATTATATTTTTCCTTTAACACGCCGATAAGTTCATCGAATTTCGCAATTTCATTTTTTACCTTTTCTAGTTCATTCCCTTGCTTCTCTTCGTCTAAATTATCGAAATTTGGATTTTTACGTTTCGCTAGGGCTTTTAACCCTTCTTCGCTTTGATCGTTGATGTAGATGATTCTGTCCATGACAATGTTAAAATCTTTCAATCGATTTGCTTCTTCTTCCATGAAAGGATGGTTCATTAATATGATACCGTTGACACGAGGTTGATTGCCTTGCTCGTCAAAGGCGAGGAAATACTGATCCGATTTTAAATCTTCGATCGCGTAATCTTCTTCGTGTGGAAAAGGATTTTTCGCCTCTTTCTCAGCAAGTGCTTTAGCTTTTACTACTTTTTCATTTTCTTTTTGATGAACGTGATCTATGTAAACTTGGGCTCTTTTGTCTTTTTCGATTTCGTATTGCCCTCGTGCACATTCTGTCATGTTAGGGAATATTCTTTCTTCTTCTTTTTTCTCATCATCTAAACGTTGCTGTTCAGCCTGTTCTTCCTCTACAGCGATACGAGCGTTTTCTTTGTCCTCAGCTTCACGGTCTTTCTCCTCTTGCATCCGGGTGAATAAATGATTAAGTTTATCACGATGATATTTACGTTCGGCGAAGAATTGCTCTTTTGTTTTCTTTTTATCCAACGGAATACCAAGGTAATCAAGCATGAAAACAATTTTAGAAACGAAGTTATCAGGTTTACGATCAGAGGGCTTTTTAGCCATATTCGTTCATATTTCTTTAAATTCATTTGCACTGAAATGCACTTTTGTAGTGTACACTGAATTGATTTCTGGTTCAGTCCAGTTCTTTTGGTACTCTTTCACACTCTCGTATATTTCTTCCATGTCTATTATCTTCCACCCGTATGTTTCAGCTCATATCTGGGCTATTGTTGATTTACCACTTTTCGCAGGACCAATAACACTGATCCGATAATTAATCGGTACTTGAGGCGGGCAACTAATATACTTTTGAGGATGCTCAAGGAATTTCTTCCTGTTATCTTCGGAAACAAATAAAAACACCCTACTGAAATAATCTGCTGGAAATTCGGTGTTGCCAGTTAAGATTAAAAATTCATCTCTTAATGCAACTGGATCAATTTGCTTCCATGGGGACCATTTACGATACGGAATTACTCCTTCTCGTCCATCTGTTAACAAGGTTTTATAATCACCGCTTTCAAGCGTTTTTGCAATGGGTCTCAATGGATTTGCAAAATGTAATTTCTGTTGAATTAAGACTGCGATTTCATCGCTATCCATTCCAGTACAATCTACTTGAATTACATAGTCTTCCATTAATTTCTTCTCGTATTCTCTTGCAGCCACTAATTGGATGTTATTGTAGTAATCGAGGCTCTTATTGAAATTTTCTTCGAAATCGGGAATGTTTAGTCAATCCGTCGGTTTTGGTATTTTTTCGAGTTCTTCATCTCCTAATTCCGCTTCTGGTTCGGGTTCTGGTACAACCGGTTTATTTTCTTCATCATATTCGATTTCATCTTCTAGTACTTCCTTTTTGGCAATTTTTGGCTTTTTCATTCACTCGATATCCCTGGGAGAGATTGTTCGAAAAGTTTTCAGATTTAATTTTGTATTTTTCATTCTTTCAATTAAATCGTTTTCTCTTAGTAAAGACAATTCGACTACGTAATCAACAGTGACATTCCCATAAAAGCCATTTAATATTTTGCTTACGAAGCAGTCCTCACCTTCAGGGTAAAGATTGGAATTCATATCAATGACAATACCTCTTGATAACGCAAGTTCACTATGCAATAAATAAATATACAATCGTTGCATTGTCAACTCTGATAGGCCTTTCCCTCCAATTAAATCTGAATACACCGCGAATTCAACTTCATTTAATGCTGAATCAACACCAGGTTTTTCTTTTTTTTTCGGAGCTTCTTCTTTTTTATTTCCATCTCCTTCTCCTTCTCCTCCATCCGCGTTCTCTTCAATGCCTTCATTTTCATCCCAATTCGCCATTTTTTCTTCGAATTCCGCTACTTTCACGAAAAGAGCGTCAAAAAACTTAGTTGGTTCTAATATCTCCATTCCCAAATTCTTAGCCAACTGCATAGAAACTGACGTTTTGCCTATCAACGGTGGACCAATAACTCAGACAACCGGTGCTTTTTTATTAGCGATATCATATCAATCATTATCAGAGTCCCAGTTATCGAATTTAATACCATTTTTTGACATGAATTTATTAAAAAACTTAACCTCGGGTTTCAGTTCCTCGTAGAGCTGGTCTTTATTATTTTTAATAAAGGTCAACTGATCTTCGAAGACATCGGTATAATCGCTGTTTACATTTCAATTGAGAATTTTCACGTGGATTCAGTAAAACTTAGTGTAAATTATTTTTTCGATTTTTTGTTCAATCGTCTCAGTCCATCAATTCGAAGTAATTCCAATCTTGTCATTGCTTAGTCAGTTCCCAAATGCCTTTTTATACGTTGGTTGCATTATAAGACTATCAAGATTGACTTTTGTCGTCGTTCCATCGGGTTTTTTTCAATCATACATGTCGATATATCGATCAAACGAAAAATTCCGACGGAGGTTGTTAGTGATATTTAAGTAGTCATCGATGAAATCGTTTCCAACCTGATCACCAGTCGCAAGGAAAAACTCTCTGAGTAAAGTAAATGCTTTGTTCTCTCCGATAAATGCTTTGATTTCTTCACTTTCGTTTACTTTTAGGAGTATCTTATGGCCTTTGTATGGCTCGTAGTCAGTGATAAAGAATTGATACGCCTCGGTTGTTCAGGCTTCTAAACTCTGGGGTTCGTTGATGAATTTATTTAGAATGAATTGTGTTGGGTATCCGAAGATTATAAGTTCACTTTCTTCTTTTCAAATAAACTCTTTTTTTTGGTTCAGCCCTGTTTGGTCTATCTCTTCTTGTTGTTCATAAAAAGATATTTCATCGTATCACAGGAAATTCGTGTTAGTGATATATTTGGAATTTTCATCGTCGAGTCAAGGCCTTGCTTTAATTCATTCGTTGTTATCCTCGTTTTCTACTTGATTTGTCGGGCTGTTATCTTTGTTCTCCTCTCATTCGTTGCCTATAGGAGGATCAGAGCGCTCGTATCAACCGAGATGGAATTTATCTTCACTAACGAAGATATCCCATGTATTATTGGTGTAATCTTCTTTTGATAAGGGTTTGATTAAGTTCACTTGTATGGTCGGCTCGAAAACTTTTACAGAGCCATCACCGAAAGTCTTTTTTAATTTCGTAATGCGATTAAATATCAACTGCAGGAAGGCTTCGTATTCTTCATAGTTAATATGGGTGCACCAGAGATGAGCTATTGAGAAAATAGCATAACTAAACATTTCGAAATTCATTCCAGGCTTTTCCTTGCTAAACAATATCCATTGCCCTTCGATGTACTTGTCGATTTCACCGTAGTTATAAATTGGTAGGATCACTTTGTATATTTTTGTAAATAAGGAAATAAAGCTACCTTTCGTGATTTCGTCTTCTCAGGTTTTAGGAAGTAATTTCCAAAATTCACTGTATATGAAGTTCGTGTCCACCTTTTTAACCAGGAAACTAAGTTTGCTTTTGTATATCATCTTCAGGTTTTGGAAGGTTGCCTTCTGGTTCTGGGTGAAATCGTGTCGAGAATTAGCCGTTTGCATATTCTCATCCGAGTTATTTTGCTTTTCTTCTTGATCGTCTTCGTTTTGATTGTTCTCTTCTTCTTCTTCATCGTCATCTCCAAAGCCGCTTTCGTGTTTTGATCCGCTTTCGTTTAGGGCTCAGTTATTGATGATTTCGTTCTTTTCACCTTCATTTTGAAGCTCTTCTTGTTGTGGTTCAGAGTTTTTCACCGATATCTGTTGTTGATTTTCTCCTTCTTTTGCCTCATCATCTTCATCTTTTTTTTCTTCTGATTTAGCTCAGTTAGGATTATCTTTTTCATAATTCACTATATCATCTTTATGCTCTTTTTGAATAATTTCTTGAGATTCTTCTACTTCCTTTGGATCCCCGGGTGTGTCGTTTTGCTGAGAAGTATTAGCTTCTTTTGTTGGATCATTTTCTTGATTCATAAGTTACAATTATAATTAATTATATATTAAATTAATAATAATACCAAATACTAATGCGACATCAAATATATGCTTATTTTATTTATCTATCAAATAATCTATTCTCTAGTGTAATTGAGGTAAAGATGGAGAGAGAGAAGGACAGATAAACTATTAATAATCCCGCGAACGGATTTGATTAAATGATTAATGCTTTAACTGCAATTGCATTCATCAGACGATGATTCTTGACAATGATGACAGCATGCTTAGATAATTAAATAAAAGAAGTTTTTAATAAATAAATAAATCTATAAGTACTTAAATGTATATTATCAAAATCAACCTTTATCTTTCATTATAATAACCTTGAACTTCAATTACATTTTATTGTCGATCTCTAACTGAATTGATGAATTTTATAATTTTCAACCTATCATACTCCTTACGATGTATCCATAGTCTATTAACCCTTGTTTTAAAACAATGAATAACATGTTATTCATTTATAAACTAAATATCTTATTTTTTTATGAAATTATTTCTCTTTCTTAAATCTAATAACCTTAAACTATGAAATCAAATGCTATTTGTTTTACTTTCTCTTTGGGTTCTGCTTATTTCTTGTTGACGAACGTTTCGTATTTATCCATATTCCTTTTAAGCAACTCTTCAATTGGGCCTAGTCATCGTTTGAAGCTATCACGATCGAGTGAAATTACTTTAATTCTTTCGCTTTTCGCGATGATATTTGCAAATCTCGGCTCTCCTTTAATCAATGCTCTTTCTCCGAAATATTCTCCGACTTTATACTCTCATATTTCTTTCTCGGGTTTACCTGGCTCAATTGTTTTAGTTGCGACACATTTTCCTTCTTCTCAAATATAAAACACATCTCCCAATTCGCCTTCTTTAATCACATATTCATTTTCTAAGAATGTTGTTGATTTTAACGCGTCGGATATTTGCATTAATTCATAAGGTTCAATCGTACTGAGAATTCCGACCTTTGAAAGAATAGATTCATACTTTTCTCTTTTTTTCTGTGCAGCGTCTTTGACAATGTGATTGAATGTTTCACGATCTAAGCACCATGTTATCACTTTTGTTTTTGCTGTGATTGTCGCGGCTCTTGGACTATTATATAATAAAGCGAGTTCACCAAAAGCGTCACCAGGGAGATATGTTTTCACCATTTTTGGTTCTTCGTCTTTTGAAAATCGTTTGAAACACTCAAGTGTCCCTTCTTCGACGAAGAACAAACAATCGCCTGACTCACCCTGAACTATTACAATATCTCCTTGATTATAACGCTTTTCTTCCATTGCGCAAATAACCACTTCTAAATCAGTTGCTTCCAAGCTTCCAAAAAGAAAAGAGTGGAGTATTCTTGCTTTAATTCTGTTTATTTGTTCAGTTGTTTTCGGGATCTTCCTTGCAACAAAATTGGTTTTTTTGTTATAATCACCATAGGCTTCGGCACTAACCCCTGACCGAGGGATTAAGGACATTTTCTTCTTGTTTATTGGCATGTTCCCGATATCCAAGTTATCGTCAATATCATCCTCACCTTCGTCTTCGCTTCAGGAGTTTCCTTGTTCATCGTTGTGTGTGTCTAATTGACGATAGTTTTTGACTTGATAACGAAGCTGCTCGAGTTCTTTTTTCTCTTCATGTGTCAATCCTGTTGAAGTGTAACCACCATAGTTTTGAAGGAATTTAAGCATGTATTGAGCCTAAGAAAGGTCAAAAAATTGAATAACTTACAACGTTTTTTGGCTTCTCTTTGGTAAGCTCCATTACCATTTTTTCAATGACTGGGCGAATAATTTCTTGTATTTCTGCTTCGGTTCTGTGTGACATTTATCAATTAATATAATAATCAAAACTTGATTTTTTAACATTGAATAATAATTACATTTCTGTTATTTTTATAAGACTTAATACTATAGATATTATAATTGTGCGTTAGTGATATTTTGGACTGATTGTTAGGTCACAATGATAAAAGGGTATTTTTCTTAATTTAACGTTCTGAAAATTTAAATAAGGGTTTTCTCTTATTTTGGTTTGATTTGATTATATAGGTTATAGAATGAGAGGAGTTTGATCTCCTAAAAACAGAAGATATTTGTCATCATTGTATTACTCAGTAATGAAGAATTGTTTTTTAAGTTTACCGTCGAGGTTTTTGATATTTGTTTTTTTATTATGAGACTTATCTTTAAAAAAGTATTATTTTTAATATGAAAGATATCGTCAGATTTTTTTAAGAAATAATATATCAAAGCTTTAGTTTTTTTATAGGAAATCTATCTAAGGGAAGGAGTCATAGTAATATATGTTCTTATTTGGAAATAACATGGGGATTGGGGATTGGGGATT
>JAWNBB010012303.1:0-10810 GCA_036325645.1 Balantidium ctenopharyngodoni
GGGGATTGGGGATTGGGGATTGGGCCCAATCCCCAATCCCCAATCCCCATATGGGTTACTCTTCAATAAATTGAAATACTTATTAAAATTATCGATAAACCATAAACTTATTAAAATTATAATTATGATTCAAATGAAATTAATTTAATATTCTATTCTGATTCATATTCAGATTCATATTTTGGAGGGTTATCTTTTGAGCGCCAATATGTAATAAATCAAGTTCATTCCAAAAAATTCTCGAAAAGAACGAACACATTAAACTTTAATTCCTTTTGGGTTTTAATGGACTGAAAGATGAACTGTTCAAAGATAATTGTTTTGCAATTCACAAGAATAAGCATCTAGAAGCAATTTCATCAGTATATGGCTGATTATAGTTGACTTTTTTGCGACTACTTTTACATTTGTAAGGGGAAGGGGTAATGGGTGAAAGTGTATTTGTTTGCCTGATAAAGAAGCGTCCCAATGTATTCCCCTAGATTGATTTCTCTTTGTTGAATTATGTATTTATTTATTTATTTTGTTTTCATTGAGAGTTTGAATTATTTTACAAAGAAGATAATTGCTATTTTCTTGTGTTTTTTGTAATTTAATCCCTTCTTTTATTTGAACGGAAAAGGATTTGATAGATGCACAATTTTGGTGTTGCGCCTTTTTTTTGCAGTAATAGCACCTTTGCATACCACATAAAGACTTGATATGTCATAACTCTTTTTTGTTTCTTTTCCCTTTCTCGTATTGCAAGATTGTTTTGTTCAGTTGATCCTCCCCCTTGTTTTTTCATTTCTTCATTCTTTCGAGGGTTGTCACAATCCTTCTTTGTGAATTCAAGGGGTTGAATATTTATTATTTTCTGGAGTTTTCTTTTGCTTCTTGGATAGTGCCAAGATTATGACACAAGAGTTTGTGTTTACTGAAGCAAGGGGTCAATTTCTATTTTTTTTAATTATGATAACAATAAGATTACGAGTCTTTAATAAAACATTTTTAATGTCTAACTCTAACTATTTTACTAAAGTTCTTCATTTTTCATTTTATTACTCGTTTTCAATCCTTAATCATCTAATCTTCCAAATACAAAATATTGGAAGTAGTCTCCATCACTTGTTTCTTTTGATTCTCAAATCGAAATCTTGATACATCTAAATCGAATTACCCTCAAATGGCTTGAACCTTTCCCAGTATTCCAATCGCCTTAATCTACACATTATTAATGGAAGATCATCAATTAAATGGATCATCTTTTATAGATTCTTCAATATCTTGGGCTAGCCCCTTATTACTAACCACCTCAATTATTCCATATATCTTTGCTTATACTCTCAATTATAGGAATAATTAATTCACTCCTATTATAAATAAATATCTGAATAGATAAAAAATATAATTAAATGAATAATGGTGAAGACGATAAACTAATATGAAACCAGCATTTGAATCCATCCTCATCAAAGGGCCCGCCTAAGAATTCCGAACAATTCAACTGAAATATAATAACGGATAACTCTTTCTCAGTGGACTCCAGCGACGACGCAGTTGAAAAACGAATGCGTGAATTAATTGTGATTAAGAAAAAAGGAATTAACACTAAAGAAAGCGTTGACCATAAAAAACGACTGAACGAATTAAAGAGACAGAAGGAAGAGGAAGAAATAAGGAGAAGTGCAATGATGTTTCAAATAAAGAAAGATGAAGCCCAGAGATGACAGATGATAAAAAGTAGGGAGCAAATCAAGAAAACCTTGCCATGGTTCACAAGATTTTTCGCAAAACATTATCAAAAAAAATTCTTCCTCTCGATGAAATCGAGGTATTCCTTCAGAAAAAATAGGGATAAAATATGAGTGAGTTTGAGTCGAATGCTTCTAGTGCATTTGAAACGCAAATGTTTTCGTGCCCTTCGTGAAGATTGGGTAATCCGGAAAATTAAAGAGAAATACGAAAGGGAAAAAGCACAGTTTGCCCTTGAAAAGGAAAGGTATGAAAAAGAAAAAATAGATCGGGATAAGCTTGATAGAGATCGGCAAGAGAAAGAAGCATTGAATAAAGAAAGCAAAGATAAGGAGAAAGATCAGCAAATACCGGATAAGGTCAATCTTTATATGACAAAAAAGGAGAGTAAAAACGATTTCCAATTGAAATGACTTGACAACGAATCGGAAAACAACGACGACAACCTTCAAAATATGATTAGCACTAATATACGCAACAAAACACGCAAGCTAAGCTCAATATACCAAGAGGTTAAAAAGAGAACTTTTAAAAACGAAAATCAAGATTTAAAAATTGATGAGTCCAACGATGTGTCCGGTCAGAACATGAATGATTCTTCAAATCTCATTGCCGATGACGATGATGAAGAAGAAAAGGAAGAAGAGGATGAAGAGGAAGAAATCGACCCAACAGCGAATTCGAATTTGAACGAGTATGACAAATTTTACAAGGAATTGTTTTTCAGAAACGAAATATTTAAGCTTGATGGTAAAGCCGTAAAGGACACCGAAGACGAAGAAATCATCAAAGAACTTCAAAGAGTTACACTTAAGAAGAAGATTAAGGAAAAAGAAAGATTAAGAGAAGTGCAAGCCTTGAAGCAATTAGACCTTACCAAAATAACAGAGGAAATCAGGAAATTAAAGGAAGTGTATAATAAGAAAAAGAATGTTCCCTTTGAAAACATCGAACTCCAAATGAATAACACAGATGCATTGCTTTACAAAGGAAGGCTTCTATTTAACTACTTCAACGAGAAGCAAACAACAGGTATCCCAAAATTTTCAATCGAAAGTGAGAAAAATGTAAAAGGTAAGGAAATCATAAAGTTCAAGCAGATAAACAAAGAAGAAAAAATAAGGAGGTTCTACGACAAATGGTGGTGTCTAAAATGTAGAAAATCAATTTTCAAATTCTTCGCGAATTTAAAGTACTATCTATGCTTGATCATTGAAAATGAAAATTTCGATCGCTTCTCTCTCCTAGTCATTGTGTCAAACACTGTTGTGATTTTGATAAGTGATCCTCGAGATGATCACTCCATTGCGAATAAATCAGATGATTATTTTTGATACTTTTATACGTTTGAGGCTCTGTTGAAAATCCTTTCATTTGGATTTATTTTCGAGGAAAACGCGTATATGAAAGATTATTGGAATGTTCTCGATTTTCTTGTTATTCTCCTTGGATGGATTAGTTTTATTCTCGAAGTGGTAATGAATGGTCAGAAAATAGCGGGGTGAGCCGGACTAAGAGCCTTTCGTATTTTACGTCCTCTAAAGACAGTAAAGTCAATTAAAGGGTTGAAAAACTGAGTCATTGCGCTGTTGGCTTCAATTGCAAAGTGATCAGATACATCAATTGTGTTATTTTTCTTCTTTTTGATCTTTGCGATTGCCGGTGTACAAATGTGGCAAGGCTTGTTCCTACGACGTTGCATGAGCCTAAGCTTTGGATATTTTGTTTCGATTACCGACACGAATAGTATGTGCACTTTTGATTCCGATTGTGAAAAATTTAATGAACCAGGAAATTGATTCATTTGTGCGAAAGGGTACCGAAACCCTCAAAATGGTGTGCTTAATTTCGATAATACTTGAGTCGGTTTTATGACCGTGTTCATAATCGCAACGCTTGAAGGGTGGAGTGACGTTTGGATCTTCGTCTCAAGTACATTCAAGGATAAGTACTATATTAACCCATTTATAATTTTCTTTTATTTCCACGTTTTTATTTTTGTGGGTGGCTTTTACTTAATCAACCTATTCCTTGCGGTCACAAATTCAGAGTTCACAAAGATAGAAATTGTCCAAAAAGAAGCAAGTGAGAAACCAAGTTTCTTCAATTGAATCAAGTCAAAATATGATTGAAAGGAGAAGGAAAAACTGGAGAAGAAGAGAAAAGAGAAAGAGATGAAGTGAAAAAATCAGGATAAAAATTGGGATAGTTTAACGGAGTGAAAATATAAAATACAAGACGAAGCGTTCCATATCCATAAAAACGCTAAGCAGATACCTGTGAATTACTCAACGGTAAAGGATATTTACATATTACAAAATAACAACCCAAAAGAGATATACACCATAAATGAAATGATTGATGAAGAAGAAGACTATCTCTGTTCAAATATCAAAGAGCAGGTTAAAGGAATTGACCATTGAATTAAAAAGCACCAAAAAGAACGGGCAAAAATGCTTAAACAATTAAGTGCAGGAGAACGCACAAAGCGCACTTCTACAGGGATCAGCGATTCCTCAGGCGATAAAGACTCAATAAAAAACTTCAAAAAAAGAAAAGCGGCGACAATACAGGAAAGACTTATTGATAAAATATACCCTCAAGCGATTGAAATATCTATTAACACCGCGAAGAAGTTTTTAGAAGTGGAAATGGTAAACCGTGGAAAAGCCAAAGTTGAAAAGAAATCTGAGTTCGCAGATGGACTCAAGCAGAAAATTGAAAAAAGAGAAATGGAAAAGTTTAACATGAACCAAATAAGTCTCAAAGAAGATTGATCGTTCGAGCTCGAAAAGCGAAAAGAAAAGGAGGAACAGAACAAAAAAATACTTGGTGTGGGTTGATCTTCTTCCCGTTTACAAATAGGAAACGCAGCCACAAATCCACCAATTTTAAACAAGCCTACAAACGGAAACAGACAAAGCAATTTTGTCCCGAAGGAAGTCCTTAAACAAATCTACCGAAAAGCAAAATACACAAATCACATCGAAGACGAGTTATCGTTTATGACCGATTGATCCATATCAAATGACCGTTCTTTCATTGACAATAGCGTGAACGGTATTTCAAATGTTGAACAAATCGGGATGATCAACCCTCCGAATATAATTAACCAAGAGGGAAATGACGACAGCTCTAGCATAATTGATACCACAAATAACAACATTTTAAATATCAACGACAGTGTATGAATCGATAACAGTAATACCAATCAAATATTTAACGACAACAGCATTTGTGCTACTAAAAAGGCGCAAGTGAACACGACTAACGACTTCAATAACAAAGCTGAACTTGAAGTCGCATTTCAACGACCTAAAGGATCGTTAGCAGAATTATGAATGCTTCAAAAGGATGAGATAATACAGGATAAGCTAAATATAATGCGGAAGGAGTTCAACGTAGATAATTTCCTGATGAAAGAGGCGAAAATGGGAACGAAAATCACCAACGTAGGTCGACGACGTTCCTTTTTGAAGTTCTTGCAATTTAACCAAGATAATGAGGATTGACACGATTTTTTCAAAGGACTCTCCACATCAACCGAAAGAATTGGAGGAAACCGGTGAGACACCGAGAGAATGAAACTTGACATTTCACTTAATAATAACGATGATAAGATATTTATTGACGATGATGCTTATAGTGAATATGAATTAAAACAGGCGAAACTACCTGAAGATAATAACAAGGTTTATGATGATAATTTTGACATGGAGTTACTTGCAAAAAAAATTGAAGCGAATAAATTTTCGTCATTAGCAAGAAGGTCGTTCCTTGAGAAAAAGGGAAAAAGAACGACACAGAATTACACAGGGGAGCAGATCGCGGATTTTTACTCAAATATAAATAGCAATATGAATGATAATATTATAATAGATCTAAAAGATCCAAGGGGAAGAGGATTTAATAAAGGTGATATTAGTCATATTTATGTAGATGCAGAAGGAAATAACTACGATTACAAAAACCCACAATCAGGCTTATCAATAGCGAGTTCGATGATCTCGCCGAGTAAAGATGCAAATATAAAGTCTGATAATTACACATTGACTTCTGGGACAATGATCGATGGACCAAATCCGGTATCCCAAAAACAAGGAGAAGTCGTACATTTAATCCGATCGAAAAGCATCGATAATATAAACTGGAAATACCCTGAGGCAGGGTCGAAGGAACTTATCGTGAAGGAAATAAACGCACGGATGCGTGAAACACTAACTCCACAGCAAGAGACTATTCCAGATAATCTCAAAAGCAAAAAGTACTATATGAACTATCTATACAATATTATGGATAAGGACTTGAAAGTCAAAGATGATTTCAAAATCGACCAATGGCGCGGACAAGTCCTCGGGCGAATGAAGAAAGAAATACGTATTAAGCCTTTACCCGAATCAAATGAAGCAGTTTATGTCTTCAACGATAAGGAGTTAAACCTTAAAAAATACAAGTATTTATATAATAACAAATTCGAATATTTAGATGAAGAATTTGCAGTATTAACACACAACTGAAGGAACTTACCTATTAATGTCATGGAATTAATGCCTCCCAGAGTCAGAGCATTCGGTAAAGATCGCTATGATACTGGTGCTCTCGGGATTGGCAAAAGTGTAATTCCTCATGGCACTACAATTAATCCGACATCACAAGGAAATATGACGTCTGCTAATATCAGAAGGTCTAAATCAACTTGAACAGTGGGAAGTGCATATAACAACACTCAAAAGGTCTCGGACGATATTCGATACAAGAAAGGCTTTTATGATAAAATCTACACTAAAATCGATAGTTTTAACTACAAAACACTTTCTCACTATTTCCTAGAAGAGGATAATCTGATATTCAAGTTAACTGATGACAAGAGAAGAGAGGAAAAAGAGCGTGAACTCGAAGAAATCAACCGGGCAAAAGAAAACAAGATTGAAGTTAAAGGGGAAATAAAAGCAATAAGGATCTTCGATTTGAAAACGAACAGCAGAAGGTATAATCAATGGTCCGGACAGAACGTTTGATATCATAAAGACAACGATAAGTATGTGGATGAGTTTAATACCATGATATCATCTCTCGAGGAATTCGGTGTGATTATCTGGAAAAGGTTTAGCTCGGTTCGCCATTTCCAGAAGCTTCGTTATGGTCTTTACCTGATCAGTACCAGCACTTACTTTGATCTTTTCATTATGCTTCTCGTTATCGTAAACGCGATTCTCATGAGCTGAGACGGAAATTTTTTCAAGCCGGAAACTTATAACAATATATCAGTGTCTAACTATCCTTTCAATAGTATTTTTATCGCAGAATTCTTCCTAAAACTAGTCGGTCTCGGCCCTATTGTTTACTTCTCAGATGCATTTACTTACTGAGATGTGCTTATAATCGCATTTGCAATTCTTGACATGTCTACAGAAACTAGCAGTGACGCTGGTCTCGTTGGTGGAAAAGGAAAAAATCTAACATCACAACTCTCATTTTTAAGGGTGTTTAGAATATTCAGAGTGTTAAGACTTACAAAAATATTAAGGAAAATGAAGTCAATGAGGCTTATTATCGTATCTATTAAGAAATCATTGGCCAACGTATCGTACATCATTCTGATATGAATCATGTTTTTGCTTATTTTTCAACTTCTCGGCATGTCTTTACTAAACGGTGATCGCCATTATCAGCAGTTTTTATCTTCGTTTTACACGACTTTTCAGGTGCTGACAACTGAAAATTGGAATTCCATTTTCTACGAACTGTATCAACTATCACCTTTTTCATTTTTTTACTACCTGATTTGGATATTCATTGGGAACTATATCCTATTCAATCTTTTCATTTCGATTTTGTTACAGGCATTCGAAGGTGGAGACGATGACGAAGATGATGTTGAAGAAGATGATATCATTGAGCAAAGATATCAACTCCCGAACTATTTCATAAAATGAAAGGAAATCGAAAAGGAGCACAAGAACCGGCTACGCAATGATAAAAGGAAAAAGAAAAACGAGGCGAAACAAATGAACAACAATTTTCCATCTAAAACGGGAGGATTATCTAACTCACAGAGTCGTTGAGCCACTGGAGGAAGCGTTATCTCTGGAAGTACATCGGAAGGAAATATTTCAAATTCTAGTATTGGGCTGAAAGATTCCGAATCCGATTCCGAAGCGGAAATTGATACAAGGACATTTACGGATTTAGATTTTAAGCTCTATGGGTGGAAAAAAATCAATCATCTCTTCAGAAAAAATGAGTGTGAAAGCGCTTTGTATCTGCTGTCCCAAACAAATCTATTCAGGATATGGTGCATGAAGCTGATCACCAATAAGAAGTTTGATAATTTTATCTGAGTTATGATTCTATTGAGCACTGTTCGTCTCATAGCTGATACATTTATCGCAGGGTACACTTCTGTTCTTGTGTTTGATATGACGGATATCGTGTTCAATATAATATTCATGTTGGAAATGATTTTCAAAATATTCGCGCTTGGATTCATCATGGATGAAGGATCCTACTTACGTGATAATTGGAATCAAATTGATTTAGTTATAGTCGTTGTAAGTGTCTTCGATTTCCAGAGCCTCTTTTCTAAGTATCTCAGTGATGGATCAGGGACAAACTCGCTAAATTTCTTAAAAGTGCTTCGGTTGCTTAGGACCCTCCGTCCTTTGAGATTCATTTCTCACAATGTACAACTGAAATTAATCATTACGTCACTTTTCGATTCGATTATTCCTATCATCAACGCCTTGTTCATTGTTGTAATTGTCTTCTTCATGTTTAGTATCGTTGGGATGAACCTCTTCTACAGTCTTTTCCATAACTGCTACATTCCTGGGAAGCAAACTGCGTTTAAATTAGCAGACGTTCAGTTCTCAAAATCCTGAGGCGAGGCGAACGTTCACGAAGGAATAGTTGAAATCCAAGAGTTTTGTGGCAACAGATACAATGGTATATTAGACACAGGTCCGAATTTTAAATTTTCAAATATATTACTATCACTTGTCACATCATACGTGCTTGGAAATATGGAAGGATGGCCAGATATAATGAACTCTTATACAATCTATAACTCATTTTATGGATTATTCTTTGTGTTTTATCTGCTGATTGTGTCCTATTTCTTCCTTAATTTATTTACTGGAATCATGTTTAAATATTTCAACGACGCGTGGTCACGCGAGAAAAAGGTGAGAGATGATGATAAACATGCTAATAAATACAATGATTTCCTCCAGCAGGTAGAATTCGCTGATCCAGACTTTCTTTCATATTTAACCCCTGCTGAAGGAAGTATTCAGCATTACTTAATGATCGTCGCCTCAAGTAAAATCCTTGATAATTTCATTATGATCATAATATTTTTGAATTTGATTGTTATGGCTATGAGCTATGATGGTTCCCCGACTCGATACAGTAGTATTCTCGATAATTTGAATCTGACTTTCACCGCAATCTTCATGGCCGAGTGCTGACTCAAACTGTGTGCTTATGGTATTAGGGGCTATTTCCATTATTCATGGAACTGCTTTGACTTCTTCGTCGTTGTTGCAAGTATCATTGATTTAATTTTCGCGAATATTGACGAAATCGACGCTGCGTTTTTGAAGTCATTCCAGATTATCAGGGTGCTTCGTGTACTTAGAGTCACAAGGGTGCTCCGACTAGTCAAATCTTTGAAAAGCTTAGAAAAACTGATACAAACGCTAAGGTGGTCAGTTACAGCTCTGTCTAACGTTTTCATTTTGATGTTTTTAATATTTTGTATCTTCGCTATCCTTGGGTGCTATTGATACGATGGTATGACTTATAAGAAATACGGGGAGAATTTCATCGTATGAAATAATTTTTATAATTTCGATAATTTTTATAATGCTTTCATCACTTGCTTCCGCTGCGCGACTGGAGAAGATTGGCCGACCATAATGTGAGAACTTGCGTTTATCGACGAGAAAAAATTCGGTCAACCTCAGGCATATTGATATATGATATTCATGAATTTTATCAGTGCAATTATAATGCTCAATTGATTCTTGATGGTGACACTGCAGCAATACGACGAATTCACAAATAAGACATATAATCCGGTTGAAGTATTTGAATCGTTCCTAATTAATTTCCAAACCGCATGGAATAAGTATTCAACTCCTGAAGATCAAGGACTTAGAATTAAAAAGACACAAATCACGAATTTCTTTTTGGAATTGCAATGGAAGAAGCTTCAGTTCCCAGAGGCGAATAAAACCGAAGCAATTAAAAAGTACATTTCTGATCTTCGGCTTATCAGTGATCCACAGAATTTCGTATATTTCCATGATGTTTTATTTAAAGTCCTCACGAAGCAGCTTGGTCAGAAACTGGATAGAACCCTTCCAAGTCTGCAAATGCTTATCAAAGAGGAGAAGAAAATTGCTGATCGAATTACAAAAAAAACAAAAAAATTGATTCAATTACAGGAAGCAGACAACAAAGGAGGAGATAAGAAAAACAATTGGGTAACATTTAATCCTCTCACAAGTCATTTGTACTATAAAATATCATATTGATATTTCAAAACCTTCATCATGTTTTATAAGGAAAATGCTCAGGCCTACCAGGGAGACGATGAAAGCCAGTCTATGAATATAAGTGTGACTTTTACTGATAATGCTTCCATAGTTAAGAAGAAAACGTTAATGATTGAGGAGAATAAGGATAATAAAAGCGCGAGTCATATTGAGGGAAGCAATAATACCAATAACATGAAGAATAAATAGGAGGTTGGAATACAAAAAATATTAAGTTTAATCTATTAGTATTTTTATTTCATTCAGTATTATTATTATATAATTAAATCAGATTTATCAAGGTTTGTGTTATTTAATTTAGGGGAGATAGTGCTAGAAAAATGTTTGAGGTGAGATATTTTTAATATGAAGAGAATGTTGTCTTTGAAAAGGTTGTGAATTTTTTGAAGGGAAATTAAGAGATTTTATTGTAATTAAAGTTTGATTAATATTTGCTATTTGATTTGAATATATAAATAAGTTGATTTAGATGTTCTTCAACTAGCGCTATTATTGGGGATTGGGGATTGGGGATT
>JAWNBB010012327.1:0-11100 GCA_036325645.1 Balantidium ctenopharyngodoni
GGGGATTGGGGATTGGGGATTGGGCCCAATCCCCAATCCCCAATATCCTCGTTCATATTGAGTTCGATTATTTATTATCAAATCCTTCTCCAATTAACCCAAATAAATAATAATTTTTAATTTATTAGGCAATAAAACCTAATTCTTTTCTAACACCCCTACAAGAATTCCCTTGTTATTTCCATGCCTTATATTTCAATTGAATTGCTTATTGTCCTGAGTTCTTTGTATTATCTAACCTACCCTCACTTACCAAAAGACCCAAGTCCATTTATTTAGAGTTCACATTCCTCAGTTGTAGAATTAACTCATAATACAACATGAACAATAATCTTTATCAGCCCTTGTTTCGGAAACTGCTTTCTTAAGACAATCCATTAAACTATTTTAACATCAACAGTGAGTAATTATATCATACGAGATACCTTGGGAAACAAGTAATAAATCCTATCGTTAGATATCAATCATCATTTAAATATTAAACTAAATTATAAAACAAATGGAAAGCAACGTCACAGATCAACAAAAGCTAAACATAATCCTTAAAAATTGTGAAAATATTCATAAAGAAGCTCTCGAAAAATACAGTGCAAAGGATATGATTTCGTGTATTTCAAAATTGGACAACGAAAAAAAATATATCGACCGCCTCATCGCCCTTATCTCAACGAAGCAGAACAAATCTTCGACCTTAGTCGAGAGTCTCAGTTCTAAAATCAAAGAAATTCAAAAAATGAAAACAGAATATTTTAATAAGATATACAACGAACCAGATTCATTTCAAATCTACCACGTGGGCGATGAATCTCTGGAAGCTTACTGAGTAAAAATATGAATGCGAAAACCTAACATCTCTTATAGAGAGATATATAAAAGCACAGATGAAGTCGAGAAGCAATTAAATGACTTTGCTACGAAATGCTATTTAACTCATTTAAAGTCATTCATATGATTTGGACCGAAAGGAAATGGGAAATCGCTTTACGCAAGGGCATTCGCACATGAAACGCAAAGTAAATTCATTCAAATTGATTGTTTAAAGTTCCTAAATCAACATAATCAAATAGTTCCGACATGAATTCACTTATCAAAGTCAATGGAGAATATCATTGTATATATAAAGAACATCGAATTGTTGATAGAAGAAAAAAAGACATTTTTGTTTATAATTGAAAAATTCTGCGAGATTAAAGAAGGGAAAAATTTATTCATCGTGTCGTGCTCCTGTTCCCCGAAGAAACTCCCAGAAGATATTTCCAAGAAATTCTATTATAATGCCTTTGTTTCTCCGGTAAATAAAGAGGAGAAAATAAAATTTATTTGATTCATGGCTGAAAAATTAAATATACCGATAAACTTAACTCAGGCGGAGATGAAAGAATTTAACGGAAAGCTATGAAATTATAGTAATGAAGATTGAAAAAAAATATGATTATGAGCTCAGAGTTTTAAGACCAACGATGCAAGTAAGGAAAAGAGCTCGAATGGTAATAAAATCGGTATAGAAGAACTGAGAAAAGCAAAGGATATTGTGGTTGAAAGTATAACACCTCAAGTGAGAGAAGAATTTAACTTCACGAAAATTTTTGAATAATTACACATAAGTAATTAATTAACTTATCTGAATAAATTATATTTAAGGATAATATATGCAAATCTCAATCATAGTTATAAATGCATTAGTATTCTCAAGTAAAGCCTATAAACAAGTCAAGAAATATAAAATAATAAAACAACAATGTTTAAAGCTGACTATAATAATCAATACTAACTCTTCAAGATCACTCATAATAGAAATATCGAGAGAAATTGTTTTTCACTTACTCACAAAGTTGAGTATTGCTTAGAATGTTTTCGAGTTTTTACGGTTGAATAATGAAAGCTGCCTAAACATCAACAGAAGGCATTTTTCGTATCAAAGTAAATTCTTTGTAAATTCTGAATTCTCCTCGGCACTTAATACACCAGACAATGAAGTTCACTTGATAATATCAAACAAACCTCATAATATGACTTAATATCTAACGTGTATTCATTCCTTGCATTTAACCAAAGGTTTTATTAGTATTTAATGTTTTTTTAAACCATCATTCATAATTGTTTTATTTGCTTAAATAATATGATGAAGGCCAGAATACAAGGGTTTCAAACATCGGAAACAGACGAGCAGAAATTTTACGGTGTTAATATCAAAGGAAATCCTTTGCTATATCAAGTACTTGCGAAGAAAAAAAAGACGATCTATGATAAAAAAGAGGAAATTCCAAGTTGAACCGCTAATGAGAAAGATAACTATAATATTGAGAACGCAATACCGAGGAGGGAGATTCACCAAAAAATAGACCAAGCTGATGCTTTAGTAACCTCGCAACGGCATCTCCGAGTGAACTTAGAAAATTATAAAGATAAACAAACCACGAATAAATGCTTTCATAAATGATTAATCGAACGGAATTCAAAATGAAAAAGTATCTTTGATTTCGTGGTTTGAATAATGGTCAACATATCTTCATTGATCATTCTATTCGATATTTGCTTCGCTGGTTTCCCAAATTATACGTCCTTACCGATATTCTTCATAATCGAAGGGATGTTTATTTTGTTTATTTTTTTTCAATTTTTCCAAAAATATCAAGACCCGGAGACACTCCTAGAAGTGTCCTCGTTTAAAAAAATTGCCTTAACTTATTGACGTGGGTGGTTCCTATTCGATTGTTTATCCGTTCTCCCTTTCGAACTTTTTTTCGAGCAAGAACTATCCTTTCATATCAAGATTATTCGTCTTATCCGTTGACCGAAGTGAATTCAAACACTGGATATGGCAAGATTTGATAAACTAGCGTCGTCATTTTACATTAAATCGGAGAAGAGGGAAAATGGAAACAAGAGTCTCCTGCTGATATTTAATCTGCGTTATATATTTAAAATAATACGTTTGATTTGCATGGCCTCTGTGCTCACTTATATTCTCGGTTGCGTTTGGTATGCGTATTGCTATAATATTGACCTGTATTTCCGAAATAAACAGTCCATTGACACGTTTATCCAGGTTTATGAGTGAGAATCCATTAACCCAAGTGAGCAATTACTTATCTGCTGTTATTTTATTTTAACTACTCTCACGACGGTAGGTTACGGAGACTACGTCGCCAAAAATAAATACGAAGAAACATTTGCGATAAGCATCATGTGACTTGGCGTTGCCGTGTTTTCTTACGTAATGAGTTCATTTACCGATCAAATAAGTATCTACAATGAAACGTTTACCGATATCGACAAGAGCTCTCTTTGACAAAACTGGTGACACTGACTCAACCAATACAGCAAGAATAAGCCGTTCAATCTTAAATTGATATCCGACATTGACACCCATTTTAAATTTTACTGGAATAACGATAAGATCGGGTCCTTCCGTAACCACCCTTTTCTCAAGAACCTGAACAAAAGCCTCAAAATCAAGTGAATGACCTTTCTCTGGGGCGATTTATTTTTTAACTTCAAATCTTTTTTCAGGTATAAAGAATATCAAAACAAATATTATAAGCTATATTACGAAATGAGTTTTATGCTTATGCCGAGGAAATTCGGGGACGATGAAATCGTGTACCTTGAAAATGCGGAAGTAGAAGAAATGTACTTTCTTATCGATGGGTTCATCCACGTCGGACACAAATACGCACCGAATGATTTTAAGTTCTCGTTGAAATGACAACGAGGAACACAGTTCGGTGGGTATTATTGTTGATATAATATAAAAAGCGAATATGTGTATAAAGCGATACACGAGAGCAAAATGTACGGCCTGAATAAAATCGAATTCTTAAAGTGAATAAGTAATCCTGAATTTAAAGATATTTATAAGAGCATGAGGAAAGAAGTGTATGATAAGTACAAGAAAAATGTTAAAGAGGTCGTTGATAAAAAGATCATCGAAGAATGCAGGAAAATGAACTGAACCTTTTCAGCGAGGCAGATGGTAGATCCGGAAAGTAATCAATACGGTATGACTATTGATACAGTGCTGTGAAACAAATTGAATCGATGCGAGGAAGAATTGGGGGAAATGAATAAAAAATTAAGTGAAAAGATAAAGGAAGTTGAGACGGAGTATAGGAATGTGAATAGTGATATGAAGAAGGTGATTGAGAGGTGTAGTAAGGAATTGAAAATAATAAAGAAATCAGCGGATGAATGACAAGATGATTATTTCTATTTATCAGAAAGTGAGAATTCAAAGAAGAATTATGATTAGATTGCATATTAGATTAGATAAGGTCAATAATGGTTTATTAGGGTATTTTAGGGTCTATTTATAATGATAAAGAAAATAAATATATTATTGGGTACAAGCAAATCAACAGATGGAGGGCTTAAGCTATACTACGGAGAGAGAAGTCAATGATACGAGGTTCATAACAAATTGAACACAATGGTTTGGAGAGATGGAAATGCAGGAAATTTTGGATTCGTGGTCAATAAAAAGAATATAAAGATTGTTTTGAACTTTAAGGTATCCTTCAGAACAATAAAGAAGTGAATAGAACCTCAAATAATAAATGACATCAATTCAATCAATAAAAACGATGATGGATATGCTTAAATAAGGAAATTTAAAATTATACTTCTCTATTATATTATGTTTTGTCAATGTGAAAGCAAGGGCATGTAAAGCCTTATTGCACTGGGACCATTTAAACTGTCTCAAAGTTCTAAATGATCAAAGCTTTTCGAAGAACTCAAAACAGATGGAACCCAATAAGAAATAAAGATGGGTCAAAAAGGAAAAATAAAATAAAATAAAGTACCTTACCACATGGTAAAGAATTCCTATACTTAAACAAACAACAGTATCATTCAGAAATAAACAATTAAGAAGATCAAAAATCGGCAGGAAAATAGCTTCAGGCTAGAAAACTCCCGATGACATTTTAATGAAAACTCACTTAAACACACACAAAAGATAAAACAATACTAACAAAATTAAAAAAACTAAACTAAACTATGTAAATGATGAGCGTATAATAAATATGATATATAATGAAAACACCTAATATATTAGATATTTCACTATGATGATATATTAAAATACGTATAAAACGCCTGAACGTTGTGATGAGGTTAACATTGAAAAAATGAAAATAAATCGAAAGATTAAAAGTAGTAGATTTCAAAACAATAACAATAACAAAATTGATACTCACAAATAATAAACAATGATAAACCAAATACAACATACAACACACAACACACAACATACATACGAGAAATTAATACAAACGATTAAGGAAAAGATGTAAAAAGATAAGAAGCCTTTACTAGTCAAACAATTAAATCAATTATTAATTATTTGTGATTACTAACTTAATATCATACATTAAACATCAATAAATTATAAAAATCAATTAAATGATAACTCCATTTACAACCATTAAATTATCACTTCTTTTCAATATATTTCTATTCAAATCGATGCTTTGTGTAATCGCCAAACGAAATCTTTTACAAAGCAATTTACACTTCAAATGCGAAAAAAGTATTCAAGAAATAAAAATTAACAATGTTGTATGAGAAGATGCTCAACTTCCTACTTCATCTTCACAAGGTGAAAGCGCGACTGTATCGATATCTTTCGAAGGTACTTTTGGAGACAAGATCCAAGTTATTGTTGATTCCGACGGAGGAAAGAGTGGATTAGGAGGTTATTTCATGATCGGTTCGAAAAAAATAACATTAAAAGACTTATATTCTAAAAGCTTTCTTACGGCAAGTTCCGAACTTTCTCATTATTCTGACGTTTATCTCAATGGCGAGAAGTACCCGATGTACGGCAATACTTACCAAGGTGATGACCTCTTTAGTTGAACGTACTATATTCAAATACCGTGATATAATAGTTGCAAGGACAATACAGTGCTGATAAATACGAATAAGGCATATACGTTTAATTTCGAGGATTGAATAACACCACATGAACCGGAAGCGGTAGCAGCTAATCGTTGATTTGTGCTATTGGAAAACCTGCCCGATCCGTTAGGTGGTGAGTTATGGAGAGGTTCGCTAAATTGAGGTGAAGTCGATACGAATTTTAAATATGAATTATCACAGATTATCTATTACAAACCCAACAACGGCGGATCAACATCGTTTCGTTTCCAAGGAATAAGTCAGACTGGACAAAGCAGTGAAGTATGCACATATACAATAAAAGTATGTCATGATCGGTGTTTATCGTGCACATCTCCTCCGATATCAGGAAACAATTTATGTAGCTCGTGTAATTGAGCATTTTATTTTCTATACAATTCCTCTGGAATATTGATAAACAATAACTGCTTTACTTACGGTGAAATAATGGAAATGCCAATTCATACCTACTATAACGTAGATAAACAGGGATATCAGCAATGTGATTCGAACTGCAAAGAATGCTCAAATCAAGCTAATGGAGATCAAAAAAATTGTATTTCATGCGACAATGAAAACGATTGGTACTTTAAATCTGACGGATCTTCCACGACATGTTATAAATACAACAGTGATTCTTGAAACTATGGCTTAGATACAGGAACAAAGACACTATACCCATGCTTCCCAAGTTGTTCGACCTGTCAAAAAACCTGAGGCGATTCCACGAATCACCGTTGCATCAAATGCGTTAATAATTATTACCCTATCGAGGGAACCCCCAATAACTGTTACTCAGAAAATCAAGTCCCTAACAATTACTTTCTCGACGGTACGATATTTCGTCAATGCTATTCCACATGTCTCCAGTGCACATCCCAAGGAAATCAAGTGAATTCGAATTGTAAATCGTGTCAGGCAGGATACCATTTCTATCAAGGAGATCCAAACCCGACAACAAATTGCAGGAGACAAGATACTATTCCTTCAGCGACATACTATGTTTCAAGCACAAATACGTATTGGGATTGTTATTCCTCTTGTGCGACTTGCAATAACGGTCAACTAAATTCTATCCATAACTGTCAAACTTGTAATCCAGGATACTTTTTTATAGAAACATACCCAACAAACTGCATAAAAGTAGCCCCATCGAACTATTATTGAGACGGAGATACTTACCGACAATGCCACTCCAATTGCGAGAGCTGTCAAATGGGTCCTACGATAACATCGAATAATTGTTCTACGTGTATAACAAATTATTATTTTATGGAATCGACTTTAAACTGCGTTCATATCGATAAAAAACCTTTGAATTATTATATCGATGGTACTACCCTAAGACAGTGTCATAATAATTGCTCTACTTGTAATACTGGTGGAACTCAGTCGAATAACAATTGCGATAGTTGTATACTTGGATTTCACTTTTTAGAAGGAACGCAGAATTGTTGAAATTCCCTACCGGGGAGTAACTATTATTTAGAAGGTAATGTATATAAACAATGTTATATCAACTGTGCCTCGTGTAGCCAGGGCGGAACGGCGGAAATGAATAATTGCGATAGTTGTGGAAATAATCTCTACTTTAGGGAAGATCACTTGAAACAGTGTTATACACTTTCTGAAATCCCGGCTGATTACTTTAAAGATATTGATGATATTTACAAGAAGTGCTACAGTTCATGTGGGAGTTGCGTGAGTCAAGGGAATGACGGTACTCACGGCTGTACTACCTGCAAAACGGGATTTTACTTTGTTGAAAACTATGCGACCAACTGTATATCATATGCCAATAAACCAGATAACTACTACTTTGATGGTACTCAATTTCGAAAATGTTACTATCGATGCGCTACATGTCTGAAGGGACAGGACCAGGTTTTAAATAATGACAACTGCGAAAGCTGTGAAGCAGGATATTATGGGATAATAGGCGAAAAAAATTGTTACTCACCGAACGAAAAGCCAGTTAATTATTATATATCTGGGAACAATTTCGTCCCCTGTCACACGAACTGCGCAACCTGCAACTCCGGTCCAAGTACTGAACACAATTGTTGATCTTGCATAACAGGACTAGAATTCGCCAGTGGAACATCGAATTGTGAGAACGGAGTCACTGATGGGTATTACTGAGATAGTAGCAATAACATACAAAAATGCTATAAAACATGTAAAAAGTGTCTTCAAGGTGGAGATGATCAAAACCATAACTGCTCTGAATGCATAGCTACGTATAACCAAATCGCAACACACCCCGGGAACTGCATAAACTATGTACCGAGTGCGTATTATCAAGACACTGATCTTAAGTATTATCCTTGTTATTATACATGTCAATCTTGTTTAGGAGCGATGACTTCATCGACACACAACTGCATTGCGTGTACCTCAAATTACTATTTTATCGATTTATCTGGAAGACAGTGCATTACTGTCGCAGAAAAGCCTTCGAATTATTACCTTTCAAGCACAGGTGAGTTCCTTCCCTGTGATAATCGGTGCGCGACTTGCTCAGAAAATGGTGGCGATAAATGCGAGAGTTGTGCAAATGGGTATTATTTTCAAGAGAATACTCAAACATGTTATAACAGTAAACCCGCCGATAATTATTATTGATCCTATGATAACATATTTCGGAAATGCTACTCTTCATGTAGGACATGTTCGTTGGGATTAGTAAATAATAAGCACAACTGCGAGACATGTGCACTTAATCACTATTTCATCGAGGACCAACCCACAAATTGCATATCTGTTTCACCAGATAATTATTATTTAGATGGGAACATTTACAGGCAATGCTATTCAACATGCCACACTTGTTCAGGTGATGGAAGTAGCTCAAAGCACAACTGTATCGAATGCATTCCTGATTATTCTTTTTGAAATAAGAAATCAACGAATTGTATTCTTCGTTCTTCGGTTGGGGATAATTACGCTTATGACGCTGAGACAAATACGCTGATGGAATGCTATAAAAACTGCGCAAAGTGCACTTTAGTAGGAACAAACAGTAGAAATGAATGCACCGAGTGCGTCAGTGGTTACGCTTTTATATCGTCTCAACCAACGAATTGTATACTGAAAGGTACTGAACCTAATGATTATATTTACGATGCAAACGATAACATGTTTAAACTATGCCATTACAACTGTGAGACATGTAAACAGCAAAGCGAGGTCGGGATGAACTATTGTACGAAATGTCAAAATTCTTGAGAAGTGGGAACAGGGAATATCAAAGGAAATTGCTATAATTTGGCGTTTATTAGTTGAACCACGGATGAATTGTCCTTCTTCGCGCCGATAACTGAGCCATTGACAAGCATTAACGAAGTCAAAGAAATAACCCTTTACAATGGCAAGTTCGTTTATTATTATCACGAGAACACTTCCCAAGGCATTCCGAAAATCATCCTCAACAATTGCGAAAACATTTGAAGGAAGGTGTATGATGTACCATCAGAAACAAAATTGATAATTGGGCAAATAAAAAGCAACATAAATCTCAATCAGATATGATATCAAGTTTACACCGAGGACGGTATCAACTGAGATTTAGTTTATTGCATTGGGCAAAACATCACCGTGTATTACGAACTTGATCCTAACAACAAGTGAGGGTTCAGTTTACAAGCTTATTATTCCGATATATTCGACTACAAGAGTAATATTTACAACGATCCTTGTTTCGTGTTCTCTGATTATTCTGTACAGAAAGATATTCCTTTGAAACTACGTCGAGAGCTTTACGTGAATAGTATATCGTTATGCCCAGCGAATGCGATATTTGTAGCATATAACAACGAAACGAATTTAGTTGAATGTGTTGTTGAGGAAGGGCAAGGGACTAACGATGCAATCGTTAATGAATATAATCCGTACAAACAGTTCGGTTCGTTGAGGGAGTCGTATGTTCTGGATATCTTCAAATGTAATAAACTGTTAAGTGAGTTCCCGTCTTCTTCATATTTGCATTACTTTATTATCGTTGGATTTTCAGTGCAGTTGGTCTGTTTTATAATTACGATGAACTACAGAATGAAACATCTTTTATCGAGAGTCACACCGATTATTAAAGATTATGAACTATTTAAAGGAACCGCTCTTAACCCGTCTCCACCGAGGAAGCACGACAAAACAAAGAAAAATAAAGGGAAGAACATAGATAATATGCCAAGAAATAACTGAATAAATACGAAATCAAGTAAAAGCTGATATCTAAAAGACGCCAAGCCTCAAGATTACATTTTAAGTGATTTAAAGGAAATACATTTTTACAAGGATAAAGACGAGGTGATCAACCTTAAAAACTGGGCGATATCTCCCCAGGAATCCCTTGATTGAAGAATAAAGTCGAGAATATGTGTTGATTCGTTCAACAGGCTTTCATTTATTGAAGCGAATGAAAGTGATCCCCGAGGGATATGAGATTATTTTGTCGATGTCATTAAAGAAAAAATACTCATCATATCAATATGCACTCGAACCAACATACTATACCCGGTTTCATTAAGAATACTGATTGAATTCTCGGTAATATCCTCATTCTTTTTCTTCAACACGATCTTAATGAACGACAAGGATATGATTCGAAGATACTATGAAAACGGAAGTACTGGGCTAGGGTACATTCTATCGAACGAAATAAAAAAAATTATCTACTCGTCTTTAATAGGCTTGATCATACATAAAATCCTGGACGAGATCATCCTTCTGAGTACCGGCGTTACTGGGCTATTCAACGATGATATCACCTTTAAAGCAAAATGAATGCATTATATGAAATGTTTAAAAATAAAAACCGCTGTTATCTTCGTGATCGTGCTTTTGGCCTCGTTTGTGTACTGGTATTTTATTTTTTTATTTGGCGTTGTTTACAAGTACACGCAATTAGGGGTGTTGTTATCGGGTTTTATTAGTTATGTGATCACGGTTATGATGCAAATTACGATAAGTCTTATCATCACGGGATTCCGTGCGTGAGGTCAGAAGACGAAGTCGAAGATCATTTTAAATATAGGATTCTTTTGATATATTCTCATTTAATTATGATTTGCATAATGAGGAGTTAAGTTATTAGATGGATATAATTATTATGAAAACGAATAGGAATGAGATTAATATTAGGAATATACGTTTAAAGGTTAATATTGAATTGGGCCCAATCCCCAATCCCCAATCCCC
>JAWNBB010012341.1:0-15397 GCA_036325645.1 Balantidium ctenopharyngodoni
GGGGATTGGGGATTGGGGATTGGGCCCAATCCCCATATCTTAATATTATATTACAACATAAACATAAACATAAATAATAATTTAAATGTCAGAACTGATAAATTAACTCAATCTTTATTATCCGACAGCGAGAACTCCCGGAATTCTCACCAAACATGATATAATAACAATAACTCATTATAAGCTTAACATACCTTTAACTCAACATATAATAATATTATTAACTTTTATTATCAAAACTAACAATCTCCAACACGGGTATCACCTCCAAATTTAATCCTTCCCATCTCATCCCCCTCAACCAAGGGTTAAAATCCAATCCTATCATCTTTATATAATCAACAAATTTCTTTAATTTCAGTGGGGTTACAAACTAATTAAAATAAAATAATAAATTTTAGTTATGAATAAACAATGTTTTCCTTAATTAAACATTAATAAATTAACTAAAAACAAACTGAAATCAAATCCTCAAAAGCCCCTTATTGATTTAAAAGTAGTAAACAACATATTATTTTCTCCTCCTTTACAGTTTGTGTCCTTGCGTGCCGAGAAGGGTTTCTATGAAACGATGATGAAAAAGAAGCTTTTAAAAACGTGAACAATTAAATTAATTTATTTAGTCTTAACATTAATATACTTATCCTACGAAATATTTTTTTTATTTTTGCCTACATTCCTTGGCTTGCTTCCTTACCCGAGCTTCATAATCCTTCTTGTCCTTAATATAAGAGTCGTATGCCTCTTGTTGTGCAGGAGATTTTTCATTCGGGTACTTTCAGAGCTTCTGTATTCCGATTAGTATATCTTTTATTTTAAACGATGATCTCCAGTCTTCATCCGAGTTTCAGATACTTAGGCAAACAGCGCCACTCGGATAAATATTAGGATGAAATCATTTTTTCTCGAAGACGCATCTCGGTGGCATTGCCGGGTATTCCTGCGGGAAATTAAGAAACAATTTGAATAACCCGCCTTCCCATGGAGAGTCTTCTGGTCCAGGAATCAGACACTCCCACTTATATCAGTCGAGAGTACCGTCTTCCTTTTTCCACAAATGCGCGTAAAAACCCTAAACAATAAATAAATAAAATTATTGTTACGTATGGTCGATCGGCCTTCCAATCCTAAAATTAATAAAAACGTATGAATTAACTTATGTGAACGACTTACCGCTTTTTCCTTTTTGAGGCGTTTACTTGAGATTTGTTCCATTCGAGATTATTTTTTAAATTGACGTTTTTATCGTCATATACGAAATCCAAAAGGGTTAATTTATATTTTTCCAATATTTGTTTCCCTGGGTTTATCCGGGGAAACTATCTGCGTGTTGTAAAGGTAATTGATACTATACCGCAATGTTGTTCGCTATTGATGATTGTATTCTCATCCCTTGATAAGCTCAACACACAATGCTAAATGAACATCAACACCGAATACACCAAATGCAGGAATCATCTGTTTATTACATTATTCGTACTGATTAAATAGGTGAATTATAATTATATTAACGCACCACACTATTTCATCGCTTATAAATTAATTCTATTTGAATATAAAATAATTAATTAATTAATTTCATTTTCGTGTTCACCCCTGCATTAAGCAAGGAGCATACTCGGTAAACATTAACAAAATGCTAAGACAATGTACATCGAATATCATATACTAATCCATTATTAAAGATAATATTAATAGTATAGATATCATATATATATCAAATATCAAATATCAAATAACATTATTCACATTGTATTCATTCATTGATTGCTTTGTATCTCTACTTATTCCCCCTTCGCTATATTTAAACACTTTATTATCTTCACACCTTTATTCAAATTTATCTGCATTTGCTTTTGGTTTATTCTTCTCAGTTTTTCGTTTTCAATTATCTTAATTGGGTTAATTCATCACCTTTTACTCGGGTCAATCACCTCTTCTCTTTTACTTATGCTTTTATTATGCACTGAATTATTGTCATTATTGCTAAGTTTCTTCGCGGTTAAATTACTCGTCAGAGGAGGCTTTGGATAATAGCACAACTCCCGTTTGATCTCTTTGTATTTATTATATGTATTGCTTTTATTCATAGTTGACGCGGTTGGAATTGACATCTTTGACCCGGACGATTCAGTTGCGGTTTGTAGTATCATCTTTTTATTCGGTGTCGCTGATGTTTGTATAATATCAGTTTGAGTGCTATTTTGTGTGTTTTCCTTACTGAATCAATGCGTGTTAATCGGTTTAATTTTTCTGTTTATACAGATATTATTTCGTATTTTAGGTGTACTACTGCGTATATTCGTAGGCAAGGCTATATTTTGTTTTTTCAATGCAATGGTGCGATCTTCAATGGTCGTGTTATTAATCGGAACTCATGCGTGATTCGTTAAATTTCTGTTCAACGTCGGGATTTTGTTCCTCTTTGAAGTGTCTTTACTCGAGTTCGTGTTTTGGATTTGTCAGGGACTCAGCTCGGAGGTTCCGTTTAAAAGGGAGTAATTTTTCAACATTTTTCTTTTCCTGATTTTACTGGGAATATACTCCTTGTCCAAGGCGGAGATGACTTCATTTTCATTCGTTCGAATTTGTTTTCACGAGGGACTGTTTGCTATTGTACGTATATGATTCGAGAATAAATTCCGATATCAACTACTATTATTGTTCTTCGCCCGTGTTTCTATTTTCTTCAGCAGTTCACTCCCTGCTTTGAAATGGGTGTTGCTTATTGTTGGATTATTCTTATTATTATTCTTATTATTATATTTGTTGTATTTCGGTATCACCTTGTGTATTTCTTTATCGTCCATTAATTTAATCGTGGACAACAAATGAAAATTATCGTCTACGCCTTGATGTTCGTCCTCATTGCAAAGGATATCATCGAAGTATAAATTGATATTTTTCTTCACGATCGGGTTATTCAGTATCTCATGACATGTGGGTCGTTTAGTTACGTTCACCTGCAGAAGGTAGTCAACGACCGTCGATAAATCTTTGCTATATATTTCGGGAATCGGCGGGTAGGTCCCCTTAATAATTTTTCAGTAGACATCATTAAAGTTCTTCCCTTTAAACGGTAACCCCAACGCGCAAATCTCGTATCAAATGCAACCGACACTCCATATATCGCTTTTCTCGTTGTACGGTTTATCTGACCATACTTCCGGTGAGGCATAATACGGTGTTCCCGTTTGTGTGCTTCACATTCCCATTTTCATTATTTTACTCACATTCAAATCCCCGAGCTTGCAAAGCCCTGTCTTCGTTAGGAATATATTCGCGCTTTTTAAATCGCGGTGTATGATCTTATGTTTATGTAGTTCATTCAATCCTTTTATCATTTGAATAAACAACGACCAGACCTCCTTCTCGGTGTAGTAGTTAACACTGCCCGTGTTCATAGTGCTTTGACGTTTATTTATCTGCGTCTGCAAATCCGAATCGTCAGCGTATTCTAGAACAAGGTTAATCGTGTTTGATTCCTCGTCGTAAAACGCTTCTTTATACCCGATAACATTGGGATGGTTTATCGACGCGAGTAAACATATTTCATTCAATGAATTCTGTTTGTCTTTATCACTCATATTCGATAGACACACGCGCTTTCACGCGTACACGTTCTGATCGGCCTTTCGTTTTACTAGTTGCACGATACCGAAGGCGCCTTTACCAAGCGGCTTGATAATGTCAAAATCAAGAATTGACATTTTAATTTAAACAAAAGATAATATTTATAGTTAATTGCAGTAATGTGCGAATTAATTGTATAATATATTTACCGTTTGTTTATCGGGTATTACCTGAGACGGAATGGAATTACTCTTAAGTTACAAGTTTAAATTAATTAATCAGTTAATAATACAAATAAAAATGAACACCAACCAAACAAGACTCAACCAAAGTAAAAATATTTTATTTAATTTCACGGGTTTCCCCCTCTCCTTAGCACAGAAGCAATTAAATCAGATGAGTTGATCCAGTGTTGATAATGGAACGAAAGGAATAAACGCGACTGCGAATAATTTCGCGATGCAAAATGCGAATTCTTCCGCGACGTGAAAAGGGAAATTACTTGCGTTGGAAGATAAAATAATATGCGTCGCCGATGATATGAATAACCATAAGTCGAATGTGATGTCATTTAAAAATGAGAAGGATGCCCTGCAGAAGATCCTTGAAGACAAGACAAATTATGTAAAAGATAATTGAAATAAGGAACTGAACGAAGTAGCGAATGATATGGAAAAACATTTCTCGAGTCAAAAGAACGAAAATGACCGGTTGAAGAAGGAAATCGCGTGATTAAAAGATGATAAAATTGCGCTTCAAAATCAACTTCTTGCGTTACAAAGGTGAATCGGAGATTTGGAAATGCATGTTGGGATAAATGAGGATCCTTTATAAATTGTTATTGTGGGAAGGGAAATGCTGGTTGATACTTAGGTAGCGCTTCGCTTAGTTTAATAGGAATTAAAATGGATTAAATGATTGAATAAATAAGGTTTGATATTGAATGGTTAAAGGTTATTTTTGATGGTTGTTTACTGAGGAGTTGTTTGCTTCGGATTGGGATGTTGTATTGGAAAGAAGGAAAGATATCGGGAGAGAACGAGGAATGTGGGTTGTTTTTATGATAGTAGTAATGAAATGAGAGAAGAGGTAAAATAATTAAATAGAATAAAAAGAGTGTTTTGTCTGATTATTCGGGGGGGGCGATATCACGGAATGTGAAAGAATTCTATTCACACTACTGACTACGTTGGGAAAACAGTGTAAAATGCGATGCATTATTCGAGTGATATTTCATATGAAAATAACATCATAACGTTGTGAAACGGAATGTGATAGACTTTTCCACTCGTTGGGATATCAAACCGAACGGATCATAATAATAACGCCAAAGATCTCTGACTTGTGTAATGTATCTTTCATGTTGACGTCATTGTAATTGTATTAATTTCATATTCCATTAAAGCTATTTGTTAACACGTACAAACACCCAAAATATAATTAATTGGAAACAATAACAATTTCCCTTAATTAAATAAGCATTTCATATATTACATTTCCCAGTCATTGGTGTTAATCTCCATTTCATTAATTACGCATCGACATCATCTCAAACCGAAACCAACACAGCAAAACCAAATAAAACTAACTCATTTAATCTACATTAACATCCCTTCTTTCACCCATATGAAATCATATTCACGACAATAACGTGTAATATTTACATATTCACAGTGTTAAAGTATTTGATTTCAATTGTACAAAACAAATATTTTTCCTTTATAAATAGCCAGGATACCCTGATACTCCTATTATTAATATTTATTATTTATTATTTAATAACAACAAAACCGTTATTTCAGTATACAATTCCAACGAATAAACATTAAAAAACTTAACAATATCACCGAACACAACTATTAATATAAATAATAATCCATACTTAAAGGGTTGTGACATCGAATTAATTAATTATCTTATTTGAAATGAATTACAACAACTGAACAAAGTTTATTTATTTACCTTAATTTCCCGGGGGTAATGCCGTGTCTAAACGACCTTTGTAATACACTCCAAATACCGTCACATTAACGATGAAGTCGTAAATAAAATCAGAAAACAATGTTGAAATACCTTCCTTCACGTTGATACCCCGTTGTTCGCATCGAGAAATCGAAGAAATAGAAGAAATAACATCTTTAATTTGTTCCAGAACAGTTAAATCAGTTAATTATTATTCTTATTTTTTCCTTTCTCCACCGCATCCTTCCTTGATTTAAATTAAAAAAATAAAAATTCGTTGAAATGTTTTCATTGTCAACATTCGGTTTCACCGGGCATTGCCCTAGGTTTACGTATTAAAAGGTTAATAACTTAAATAAAAAATATCAAAAACGTTCATGTGGGTTTTAAATTGAAATTCTTAAAAGTGTTCTACTATTTACGCTGCGGCTTCTCCTTCTTCCTCTCCTTCCTCTTCACCTTCTCCTTCGTCATCGGCGGAAGCGTCTTGATAGTTCTGGTATTCAGTGACTCAATCACTTAAGTTCGATTCGGCTTCTGTGAATTCCATTTCGTCCATACCTTCTCCAGTGTACCAATGGAGGAAGGCTTTCCTTCTGAACATAACAGTGAATTGCTCGGCAACTCTTTTGAACATCTCTTGGATCGCGGTGGAGTTTCCAACGAATGTAACTGCCATTTTAAGACCCTTCGGTGGGATATCGCATACAGCGGATTTGATGTTGTTGGGAATCCATTCGACGAAGTAGGAGTTGTTCTTGGATTTAACGTTGAGCATTTGCTCGTCGACTTCTTTGGTGGACATTCTCCCTCTGAATATAGCGGCGGCGGTTAAATATCTTCCGTGTCTTGGATCAGAAGCGCACATCATGTTCTTCGCGTCGAACATTTGTTGGGTGAGTTCGGGGACAGTAAGCGCTCTGTATTGTTGGGATCCTCTTGATGTCAGGGGGGCGAATCCAATCATGAAGAAATGGAGACGGATGAAAGGTACTAAATTGACAGCGAGTTTCCTTAGATCGGCGTTTAGTTGACCTGGGAACCGGAGTGAGCATGTGACACCGGACATAACAGCAGAGACTAAATGATTAAGATCTCCATATGTCGGCGTGGTTAGTTTCAGGGTCCTGAAGCAAATATCGTATAAGGCCTCGTTATCGATAACCATAACTTCATCGGTGGAATCGACTAAAAGATGAATTGAAAGGGTGGCATTGTATGGTTCTACAACGGTATCAGATACTTTTGGTGAGGGGAATACAGCGAATGTTTCGATGATTCTATCCTGATATTCTTCCCTAACTTTGGCGATGAGAAGTGTTCCCATACCAGATCCAGTACCACCTCCGAGAGAATGAGTGATTTGGAAACCTTGGAGACAATCGCAACCTTCGGCTTCTTTCCTGACAACATCGAGAACTGAGTCGATCAATTCTGCGCCTTCAGTGTAATGGCCTTTCGCCCAGTTGTTTCCCGCTCCGGTTTGTCCGAAAACAAAATTGTCAGGTCTGAACAGTTGTCCATACGGTCCAGCTCGAACCGAGTCCATCGTACCAGGTTCTAAATCCATAAGAATTGCCCTTGGGACATACCTTCCGCCGGTGGCTTCGTTGAAGTAAACGTTGATTCTTTCCAATTGAAGATCTGAATCTCCGTGATACGTTCCAGTGGGGTCTATTCCATGTTCGTCGGAAATAACCTCCCAAAACTTGGCACCGATTTGGTTACCGCATTGCCCTGCTTGAACGTGAACAATTTCTCTCATTTTTATATGTATTTAATATTAATGGATCTTTATATAGTGTGTGTAGAATAAATAAATAAATAAAAGTTATTTATTTAATTTTATACGCGAAGGTAAATTGTCATGTATAATTAATTAATTTTCGTGGGAAGTATCTCGTATTTTCCGATGTGATACATCGTATTTAAATGTGAAAATAAATGCGAGGGGTTGTAGCCAAGGAGGACGAGGAGGATTGGGATGGGAGATTGAGACGGTGGAGAGGGTGGAGACGGTGTTTAGTGAGATGGTTAAATGAAGAGAGGTAAAAGAATTTGATGGGATGGTGTGTTTGATGTATTGTAAGATGAGGGGTGATTGGGACATTGTAAGAAAGAAGGGGTTTATTGATTTAGGATAGCGGTTGTCGAGGGTTAGGATAGGGGTGTATTAATTGTTGTGTTATCTGGAAAGTGAGATCAGGGAAAGAAGAAGAGGAGGAGGGTAATTATGCGAGGGGTACTGGAGTTTGGGCAAGGAAGTAATTGATATTGCGGGAGATAGGCCGGGAAAATGTGATGGTGATTGCACAGGATTATTAGGATTCTTAGTCTTGAACCCCGTTGGAGAGGAACTGGATGTAACAGGTCTTGAATGTTTCTTACTTTAAAGACTTCGTGTTGATAATGAAAAAAAACGAAATTGTTATTCGATGTTTATTATTTTACGTAAATACAAAATGCGGCGGGTGAACCATGTAATTCAATACAATTATTTCTAGTCATTCGTTGTTGGAGTACAGTGATGTTGCAGTCATGCTCGATAAAGAATAGACATGTTTATATTGAAAGACCAACCTGAACAAATCTAAACAATTTTGTTGGTCATGTTATTTCTTTGTTAACAGCATCACATGGATTCAACGGTGCTGTCACTGTCGACATGACCGAATATCAGACAAATAATTTTTATCAACGTATTCATTTCATATTTGCCTCATATGCACCGGTTATCTCCTCATAAAAAGCATACAATGAGCAATTATCGTTTCTGTTAAATCAAGAATAAATTTATCTAATCAGCGTCAATGATGGCGAAATGTAATCACAGACGTGGGAAATAATGCCATGTTGCATGATGTACAGGGGAGATGTTGTACCTAAAAACGTAAATGTATCACTCGCAAATATTTTAACTGATAAGAACGATTCAGTTTGTTGATCGGCGTGTCGACTCTGTTCAAGTGCGGAATCAATTATCATCCACCACCTCTAGTCTCAGGAGGATAACTCGCATAAAATATGAGAGCTGTGTGCATGATAAGTAACCCAACCGCCATTGCCGAAGCGTTTTCAAGACTTGATCATCAGTTTGATCCCGTGTTTATGAAATGAACGTTTGAACATTGTTTCGTCGCATCTTTGAATTCCCCTTGTTCGATACCTCCTTTTCGCAGGGTTTTTAAAAAGATTGTGAAGAAGTTAGTCTTGAACCGTCTGAAGGTAAACACGAACGACAAGGCATCTGCGGGGAAGAAGACCAATAGGAGGAGCAGTTAAATATATTTATCCAAAATATATTTCTTGTTTTACATTTAACATATTAAACAAAATATTTTAACACAAACCTATTTGATACCTTTAACTCCTCTGCAGATACTTTATATTTTATCTCACCAGGATATCCTTATTCTCCTTGAATAAATCAAAGAAACTCAACAAAAAAACACACAGTATAATAATTAAATCATCCATTGTTATATTAGATCAATGGGAACGAACATCGCTTACAAAGCTTTTCTAGATCAATAAAAAATTAAAGATAATATTCGAGTTGAAGCATGACGACCGGAAAAGATTTCGTGATTACTTATTTAAGGTATTAACGTGTTTACTAATTCAAAAAATTAGGTTTTGTTTTGATAAGGATACTTCGAGTTCTTACATTTCAACAAGGTTAATTTTGTTGATCTCACATTACTTTTGATTGTGTTACTTGGAATAGTATCGTACTTGATTTAATTGGTTTACTTTTTAATCCTTTTAAATGCACCTTTGTTGAGTATTATATAATAATACACATACACATTCAATTAAATTCATAATTTACTCGCTCTTAGAAATATTTTAAATTGTTCTTATTTCTTGGCGTTACCTTAATCTAAGTGTAGACTCACTTGTTATAGTATCATTTTATTATGTAATTAAATCTCCGACCAATGGGTCGGTTAACGGCAAAGAAGGAGTTAGGAAATGAAATATCAGACAAGGTTGATGTAATGTCAAGAAGGGTGATATTAGATTTCCGACGCGTTTGCCTGAGGGAAGTGTTCAAGGATTGTGGTGTGATATGTGGGAGATCAGGGTGAAGGAGTCACTTGCTGATTGGATTTTGACAAGGAATTGTTTTTTAAAAGGTTAATCAAGAAATAATTGTATTCAAAAATCGATGAATCTATTAAACCTCATAAAAATGGGAATTGTTTCCGGTAACGGAAAAGTGAAGCAAATGAAACCCCAGCACAAGGAGATGAAAAATATCAAACGTTAAATAACTAAGGACAGTTTTATTCGAGAAAAGTTCGTTGCATCGTAGTTGATAACAAGGTAGATCGTCGATCAGCAGAGAAGGAGAGAAGGAGAGAAGAAGAGAAGGAGAGAAGGAGAAACAAGATAAGTTAAGTTGTTTCGTGATGATGTGATTAAAAGATTAATAAAAGTAATAAACCTCAATGAAGGATACCGATGAAACAAGAAAGACGAGAACATCAGAAATGAAGAAACTGCTTAAACAATGCATCAAATATCCAAAAAAAGTAATTCCCAAAATCGTTATTTTTAAAATGAAACGATTGCACATCAGAGAAACAGCCTGATGTATTGATTGAACAGAAGGACGAAAAGATTCAAAATGTTTTATTTGCATCCATCGAATTCGATGAATGTTGTTGTCACTGTCGATAATTGTGACATTATAACATGTTATTTATTAAGAGGTATCGAATGTAGTCTATTCTTCTTACGAGGGGAAAAAAATATTTTGGTTTATCGTCAATTCATAAAAGTGAAGATCATTGTTAAGTATGTTTCTTTAGAATATGACTTTTGTTATGGGTATGACAGGGTTCTTTGTATTTATTTCCTTCGAGTACAAGTTAATGTTCACTTCATGTGGCTTTAAAAGGATGAAAATTGAAAGGATTTCTGGTTCATAAGCGCATCACGGTAACTTGAGATTAAAATTAATTCTTGCAATAATTGAATAATGCTCTTGATTCAAAGCAATTGCGGATATGATCTTCACCGTAGTTGACAATTTCTTCACCTGAAAGTTTCTGGGTTTATTATTAAGTTGCTTTGAGTTTCCCGGAAATACCGATCGTTCTTTTAAAAGTTTTTTGTTTTCGTTTTCGGAAAAGCTGTTCGATGAGCATCGTTGAACTATATCATTTACCTATTGTAGAAAGCAGTTTCGTTTTACATTCCCTTGTTTTCCGTATTGAAAACATAATACACTAGGGCAGTGTAATTTAAGGAGTTCAGAGTTCAAGCTTCAACATATTCTGCATTGCTTTTTGATGTTTGGCATTTCTTAAATGTTCTCTTCGCTTCTCCGGCTTCATTATCTCCCTGGAGGAATGTTTGTTTTTAGTGTTTTCGAGACAAATCCAATATCGTTATCGACGTGAGATAAATTCGAAAACGATTTCGCGTTTATGACGATTCCATTTTTTGGTTTATTTTTGATATTTGATATGATGGAATATGCTAGTTGTTCCATTGAATCAAAGGCAAAAACTCTTTTTCTGTTGTGATTAATTGCACTTCCAACATTTGACTTGATTGTTGTATTGACTTACTTCCTTTGCATCAATTTATAAAGACGTTCTTTCGCCATCTCTTGTAAATCCTCAGTTTTCTTAATAGTGCTGTGCCGAACATTGGAAATTAACAAGACGATGTCTTGGAATAAAGGGAGTTTACGTTATAAATAATAATAAAACATGTAAAGTGTGTTCAAGAAGAAACCTAAAAAGATATTCAACATTTGATAAAACAAATTAAACATTTCGAAGTGGTCATTGTCATAATATCAACGATGAAAGACATGAACATTTGATCGACTAAATCAAGGATCTCTTTGACTCATGCCATACTATGGTGTATTTTCACTCACACACAGAAATTCCGTCATAAACAATAACCAAACTCCAAATAAAAGCAGAAAATACCAAACGAATAACATCATATGACACGACTACACCAACAACAACAGCAACACCAACAACAATCAAAGAGAATTAAATTCTATAACATATATCAAAACTCCCCATAACTCCCCAAACAATCTCAACTCAATTCCTATCAAATATCCTCATCCTCCTCTTCATTCCCGAATAATCAATCAACAAAATCCTTTGACAATACCAACAAACCCTAATTCCTCAAATCCACTTTCTCCTTTACTTCAAATCCCTTTCATTCCCAACAATAAATAACAAAAACAAAAACCAAATTTATCAAATAACCTATTAGTTAATTATCACAAAAAATGAAAAAACTTCCCTCTGTTATCAAGCACTGCTCCGCTAAGTCCAGCCCGGAGAACTTCATGTAAATACCTAATAATAACCCTTCGAATAGTGCCCTGTACAACCAACTCATCCTGATTCACAACCACGGTAAATTCGAAAAATACAAAGAGCCGATAAACGAAATAATCCAATGAACCTGCGACTACTGAGTATCCGGCGACAAAGACGACCAAAGAATCTTTGACCTTTTCTGCGAGTACAACTTCATGTCGGAGTTCCTTTTCCTCGCAAAGGAATCAAAGTGCAAAGACATTACACTACAAATCATAAAATCTTTTTCCTTTCTAATCCTGAATATCACCAACAAGGTCAGTCTTTACTATTTCTTCTCCAATAACTTCATCAATCAAATCATCTCAAACCACGGGTACGAAAGGTACGACGAGGACTTCCTTTCTTACTACGTCAACTTCCTGAAATCACTCGCGCTGAAAATGGATGATACAACGATACAATTTTTTTTTCATAAAGATATCAACAGTTTCCCCCTGTTCGAAAGCGCGTTAAAATTATACAATCACCCTGATCCAATGATAAAGAACGTTGTCAGGAATATTTTTTTAACGATTTGTAAATGACACTACACTCCGTTCTATGACTATCTTTGCTCGTTGCCATCGGTCACGTACTTTACCTACATCTCATGCCGACTGCGGGATATCATCATCCAGTGAAATAAGGAGAACAAATATGAAAAGTTTAAAAGTTGACAAGAGGACATCGTCGATGATATTACCTATGTACAAGACATATTTAGTTTGAACCTGGATAAAATCGATTACATAATCACCAATTCACTCATGTACTTTTGCATTTTTCCGCTGGTGATTCAGGCGCTTCAAGACGTGGCAACGCCGCGAATATCGATAAATATCGCAATATACGTTTGAAACGCCTTCTTCCTCTATATCAAAAACGAGAACTTTTTAAACATGTGATACAGCGTTGTCTTCATCGAGATGAGAAGCAACGGGATTAATAAGTACATTAACAACTACCCGAGTGACCCATGCAGATACTACTTCGATTTCAGCAAGCAGAAACGGCAAACACTGCATACATTCCAGGATTATGTCACTGTGAATTTCAACGCCCAGTTCCTGAAGAGCTTTATTTATATGAAAAAAAGTATCTATACCGAAGCGCGGGAAATCGCGGGGAAATGCGATAAATTGTCGGAGCAATGCGAGAATTATAACCCGAATAGCGACAACTTCCTGACACAGATTACGAAAGAGATTTTGAATTGTTTCTCGAACAGTGAAGTGACTATTATGAACATGTATCACAAGGATTTATCAATCGCGACTGGTGTTAACTGCGGGATGAACACAAAAGACAGTCGGAAATGTGCGATAAGAAAATACGGGAAAATGATAACAAAGATATACACTGTTACTTCAGGGTGTTGCTTCGGTGTCAATGTGAAAAAAAGTACCAATAGCATGTGAAACTCCAGATCGAAAGGGAATAATTTGTGACTGAATGAAGTCAGGGGAAATGTGCTTTCATTTATCAAATCGAAAGATGACACTTTGATACTCTTGTGCAACGTCCTTATCAGGTTAGTCCTGTCTAAGCCGATACATAAGAGTTTGTTATTGATATCAAAGATTTACACATGTGGTCATTGAAATAAGGATCAAATCAGTGCAATACAAAGCGCCCTAAATACCGGGAGCAAGAAAAGTTATAGCTCCTCCACATGAACCGGTAGCCTGATAAGCCGAATAAATTCAACCAAATCGAATAAAAAACGTGGGAAACAAGAACACATCTCATTAAAAGACTTCGTTGATTCGAGTGTAAATAACAACCAAACTAATAGCGCCTATATCCTAATAAATGACACTTGTAACACCGAGAAAATAAGCTTCGATATCTACGACAACAAAGCCCTTGATAGCCTTCTCCTGGCGTCAAATACCAATCTGATCGACTCGAATAACACGGATGAGGAACTCCTCGGGATTCTCTTTTACGCTCTTGATAAGTCGTACCCACTGCGTGAAATCACAACAAGCTGAATCATGGAAAACATCAGCAAGGTAATAGTAATGCAATTACCCAATAACAAGGAGTATCATTGAATCAGCAAGGAAAGTAAACGAATTCTCGAGGGGATTTACAAAGGATACATCAAAGAAATAATCGACACGTACCACAAGCACAAGACGATCAAAGAGAAGGCGTTCATATTGTTCTACTACACGCATCGGTATTACAACGAAGTGTTTAAATACGACAATTGAGTTTATCAATGCTATATCATACTGACAAATAATCTCGACGGTGTAATCAGGGAAGAAATCCCAATGCATTTGAAAGCAATCGCCATTGATAACATCGTTGAGATATTCGAAAGGAATTTATACACGTTCATGTTACTGCATGATGTGCTTCAGTTGATCAAGGAGGATGGTTCGGTAAAGAGAATGATTAAGAATAAATTCCCCTTTTGCACCGAAGATTTAGTGCTTGATCAGCAGTACAATTTATCCGATTTCAATGATATTGAACGCTATGACTGCCGCACTCGGAAGTGAATGCCGAAAGAAAGCGAGTGAATAGAAAGTGTTGTAATTGTATACGGGAATAAACTGTTCATCGCGGCCGTTTCGAGCAATCCAAGTTTCGTAATGGTGAAAAATAAATTCATTTGAAGCGAGTGCAATGTCCTCGTTGACCGAAGTGAACCGAGGGTCATCACCCTCCTGATAATGGAGAACTTTAGGAAGAAGAGCCAATACACTGAGATAAGTTTAATGTTTAAGGACGTGGAAATGGCTCTGTTCGCGAAGCGGAATTTGGAAAAGAGTATCGAAAGTAAAAAGCAAATGGAAATTGAGAACATTGAGAAGTATTTCACGGGGTTGATGAATCAGTGAGGCAATGATATCGCATTAATTAATGTTTCGAATTGTGAGCATTAGCATGGTATCTATATAATTATCCTCGATAATAACAATTATCAATTATATTATTAAGGGAATTTGTTTTTGTTGTTTTTGTTGTTGTTGTTATTATTAAATTCAATGACATTTAATAGTATTTAATCAGGCTTATTGGTATATGGTTAGGTGACGGAGATGGGGTGTAAAGGGGGTGTTTGGGGATAAAAAGGAAGAAATAATTGTTTTCAATAAAAGTAAAGATAAGTAAAGAGGATTAAATTTAGGAATGTTTAGATGATTATGTTTTGATATATCAGGTGGGATTATTATTGAAGCTATTGATTATTCAAAAATGAGAGAATGTAAACGTTATGTAATCCGGAGAGAATGATGAGATTTGTTTCATGTCTTGATCACTAAAAATTAGAGACTCAATTAAGATTTCTGTGTTTTTTGATTTGATTTGAATTGATATTCTTGTGACTATAAAAGGAAGAAGTGTTGATATTTTATGTGGTGTGTATTTGATTAAACAAGGTCAATGACGTAGGATTTGTTATTTGTTATTATAAAGGTTATCATTGTTATCAAAAAAGGATAAAAAGAAATAGGGGATTGGGGATTGGGCCCGGGGATTGGGGATTGGGGATT
>JAWNBB010012343.1:0-10679 GCA_036325645.1 Balantidium ctenopharyngodoni
AATCCCCAATCCCCAATCCCCATAGTAGAACAATCTTCTTTTATCTAATAGTTATATACTTATTTCATTTTCAATATGTCTTGCCTCTATTCTTACTTCCAAAGTTTCGAAATACCTTCCAAAATACATTCTATTCTGTTTTCTCTAAATTAACATAAGCAATGATAAACTTGCATCTCTCTCTATATAATCACTCCCTTAGTAAGTGGACATTTTGTTTGAGATCATTTTATTTTTTTGTCTACATACTAAATATTGTTTCGAGAAAGATTCATATATTATTTGTTTGAGAGTCTTCTTCAAAAGTAATAATTAACAACACGGCTAAATAGGAAGAATTGGACTATATCAATCAAAATGCCAAAACGAGAATTAAAAAGTACTTCTTATGATTAAATCTGCAATACGTAAAAATAAACTCAGGATCATTAAAAAACTAACTATAAACGCTGATGACTCAAACATGAAGGGTAAGGGATGAAGCTTTGAAGTTGAGGAGCTGAATATATTAGAAGATCTCTAAAATTAAGTAAACAATCTTGCGGAGGAAGTGATGGATCTATGGATATACGACATAAAAAAGAACTTTTGAATCAAAACAAAATGTTATTGATGAGGCAAACATTACCAAAAAAAGAAGTATGTCTATAGCAATTGCTTATCCCCATGAAAGCATGTAATAAAAAAGAGATAATAAGAGAAGATAAAAAAAGAGGGGAAACGCGGTAAGAATTGCAAAATGGGGAAAAGACGAAAACGCTATTTCAATCAATTATAAGAAGAGAAGGATTAGTAACGAATAGAAGTTCAAAATATTATTAGATTAATCGGTTCAAATACGAATTGTTCGAAATGTGATGGCAATTCCCAGATCCGTTCAGAAGTGTTTTCACATAGATTCTTCATATCAAATAGAAAAACAAGATTGTATAAAATAGACTTATTTATTTGTCTTTGATTATCAAAATAATAATTTATTGCTTCATTTAATACTTCTCTTCTAAATACCTTTTGACAAAAATGATCAAGTTTGGACAATTAACATAAACAATAATAAACCATATTGGTTAAGAAAGGTAAACAAGAGGAAAGGAGCAAATATAATACTAAGTAAATACTACTACTCCTTCTTCTTCAAAATATGTAATCAAATCCCTTTGATATAATTCTCATAAATAATTTATCAATCTATCATTGTAAAGGAATTTAATATCAACTAACTATTGCCTATTTAACAATAACAATAATAGAAATGGTTACATTTATATAAAAATAATATCTCACTCAATTATTACTTTTGATAAATCTTGATAGTTCTATCCCAACTAGTGGAAACTCAAACATCTTTAGTAATTTCTATTCAATCATATACACTACTCTTATGCTCGCTGAGCGTCTGTCAGCATTCAAACGTCTTCGTATTAAATACCTTAATTGTATTATCATAGCAGCAAGATACAATATTTCCGTTCTCCAATTCCTTGAGACAATTGATTCTTTCATTAAGATGCGTCTCTTTAAAGGAATAAAACAGATTAAATAAAACGATATCCTCGTAAACATATATATTCCCGTAGGTACCAATAATAAATCTCCCATCCTTTAACTGTATCAATGAGCTAATCGGTGAACTGTTCGGCGAGTAAACTCAAGTGATAACATCTTTTTTAGTTTGAATCGTGAAATCCCAAATTCTTAAACAGTTATCTTCTCCACCACTTGCATACATCTGATATTTATTTCCATTTTCATTATGATATTTGAATGGGATTAACGCACGGATATACTTATCATCATGTCAATTTTCTATTTTTTTGTATACTGTATACATATTACTCTCCCTATTAAGCTCCCAAAAAATAATCGATTTATCATATGAACATGAGATTAAATAGCTTCTGTTTCCATTCCAAATATCAGGAACAATTACATTAACTGTATTATGATGAGATCGCAATGTTTGAATGCATTTATTTGTCCCGGTATCCCATCTTCGGATACTTCCTTCACCGGTAATGGCGATTCATTCAACAACTTTCGTATAAATATTTCACTGTGTTAATCACGATACTATCCAATTCATATTATTCCCTTTAAGTATATCCATTCACTTTACATCGGGTAACGAATATACTCAAATATCGCTCGTCTTTCCCATTCCGATAAACATAACATTTTCATTGAGTTTACATAAACAATTCCCGAAATCATGTTCTTTAATCTGAATACTATGATATACTTTATACTGTTCATTATTATGATTACTACTACAATCACCTTGTGTTATCGAGGTTTGATTCGGTTCTTTAATATTGCGTATATTGATCTTGACTTGCTCATCGTTACTAAATTCAGTGTTATTTACAATGTTATATATATTACAATATAAGTTAAAATCATAAGTATTTTCATATTTAGTAAAAGTGTAAAGTAAACTGTTTATTATCTTTAGCATTTGACAGCTTATGGTATTGCAAGAAGAAGAAGTATTCATACTTGTGTTATTGCTGTCTTCATTAAGTTTTATGTGTCATGAACTATGTGGCAAATGAGATTTAATAGTATTTACACCTATCTTATTTATAAAATTAGCTAGTTTGTTTTTATTAATATAAGATCTCATATCTATCAAGCAATGACTGGAGTTATGTGTTGATAAGCAGATGTTACATATATTGTATCTGCAGGTTTTACAATGGTAATAAAGAGAGGATTTAAGGTGGGTTGTGCACTTGGTATTGATATGTAATGCATCTGACTGATGGGTTTGGTTTAGAAGAAAGGAGGAGTATTCTTCAATACCGATTGTTGTTGTGTGTGAGGATATTTCAGAATTGATTTCGGTTTCGCATTTAAGAGAAATGAACAAATTTTGGTTTTGAATTGTATATGTTATATAAGGGATTATATTATGAGATAAACATATAATATTATAGTTGTTATTAGTTTCTTGTTCGGTTGATTGAGGGGAAAGTGATAAAGAGGATTGAGTGCACATTTGTATTAAGTATTATTATTATTTATATGGGAAGGAAATAATTATTGGGATTTTATATGTTAAATACACATACAAGGAGTAAATGATAAACAAATAATAATTTATGAAGTTGAGAAATATTGTATATCATCGTTATGTGGGTGAAAGATAGACAAAAGGAAATAGAAGAGTAAAGTTAAAACATAAAGTACAAAGGATAAAAATGACATTATTATTGTTTAATATGAAGAGAACTAATGAACATATGATGCGCAATCCTACAAATAATAAGGCAAAAGACAACAATTAATATATCTCTATATTTGAGGCTGCGGCGTGATAAATGTAGTGAGTTAGATATATAAAATAAATAAATAATTTAATTTAATATAGTTGTCCTTCAACAACAACTCTGATAATAACCTAATAAAACATAAAATAATCCTTCGTTTTCTTTATTTAAAATAATGAAAAAAATAACCCACTCTCTTTATATACATATATCTCTCAATTCCCTATACAAATCTTTCCATTTTTCCCTAGATGACCAATATACCACCCTACTAAATGAGCTGTTTCCCACCATAAACATTAAATATCATAATTAAATTAAATACTAACTCTTCATTTTAGTGCATATACCATCACTGTCGAATTTAAATATATTTTTAAATAAATTCAAAACAAAATTAAATAAATGGAAACCCAAATAAAATCCTTCATCGAATATTGATTCAAATTTGGATTCCTTTCCAACACAAACATCAATGAGTTCATGCAGATATTTAACATTGTTATCAATTCCTTTGATAATAACACTGATAACAATACATTCTATTTAAATGAAATATATACTCGTGAAATAATATCAACGACACTAGTCAAATTTTTAAATTCCTTATCCGAGACGAGGAAGCAATGATGAAGCGTAAGCATCTTCAACAAATTCAAAGAGTCACAAACGAGCTATCAAGTAAACAATATACCATTCTCACACACTGAAATTAATACCATCACGGTACAAGAGAGACTAAGCAATTTATCATTTATATATCAAAAGCAAAGCATAAAGGGGATTTTTAATAAATGGAGAATGAAAACAAATCTTCTCCGCTATAAACAATGAGTAAATAACCAACAAGATCAATGAATAAACTATCAGAAAAATCAAATACCTTTAAACCGAGTGAATATCGCAAGAAACCACTCGAGATCGAAATCAAAATCAAATTCGCGTTCGAAGCTGAATTTAAGAAATAAAAGAAATACAATAGAAACTAGTGACTACTTACGTGAACAAGAGGAATTATCACATTGCACATTCCGACCGAAGATAAACGAGTATTATCAACCTTATAATTGAAATTATAGTATAGGGAATAACAATAATCCAACGATTAGTACAATATCAGTACATGAAAGACTATACACCGATTCGAAGAAGATAAAAAATAAGAACGATATTCGGCAGATTGAAAAGGATACAAAAGAGTCGCAAATGGCGACATTCCAACCCTCCTTAATTTCTCACACACCGAAAACATCGAATATCTCCACGAATAATTTCAACGAAAGATGAGTCAATTTCGAAAAGCGTAAACATGATAATATACAAAAAATATCAAGTTTAGTAGAAGGCAATTATAGCTCAAAATGCTCATTCAGTCCGAATATTGAAATGAGTCAAAGAAGCGGAAAGCACACCCAGAATCTACAAAACAACAACACTTATTATAATAATAATAATAATTGTTATTATTATGAGAACAGTAAAAACAATTCCAACAAAGGCAACAGTTCCTTATCGCATTCATACTCTTCAGGTAAACTCCCAGTTTATGAAAGATTGTTTAATTATGGTGAAGAAAAACGAAAACGGAATGTTCATTGACAAAATAAAATAACTAATGAATTAAAAGAACTTGCGTCGTCTCCTTCGACAAAATCATTGAAAGGGGGTAATGAAAAAGATACGGTTGTCAACTATAGGAAAATCGAGGAATGATATAAAGATTATAAAAAACATCAGAATAAAGTACGAATCAAACAGAATGAACTTGATATTGAGCAAGGGATTACCTTTAAACCTGAGCTTTATACAAACGAAAAATATTATGATAGGATCAACCCGGATTTTTATGAGAGGGAAAGGAAAAATATTGATGATAAACAGAATTTTATCACGTTAAATAATAAAATAACAGAAGAGAATTTGAAAAGAAGTAAATGGGGATATGGAAAGTACTCGAATAAGGAGAAGGAGGAAATATCGCAGAGTATTATTGATAGATTGTATTTGAAAGGATTGGAAAAGTACACTGAACGAAAAGGTACTGTCAACCCTTATTGAAAGAATAAAGTTCAAGATGGTGACGAGAAGGAGAATCCTGACAATGCTTCCGATGAACAGCAGTTGAGATCAAGTCAGAATCTGAATGGATATAGTGTGAGTCAATTGCCAATTGCGTATGATAATAATAAAGATAAATAAAAGGATTGTTTTTATAATATATTTTAAACAATATTTCAGGAAATTATTTTATATTATATTATTTTTAGAAGGTTTACATAGTAATTCAGGCGTATAAGCACGTTTTATACGGATTAAATAAGATATAAGAAAAATAAGTTAAATTTCAATTCAGAAAACATAAAAAATGATTAGAGGAGAAGAAGGAGAAGTATTAATCTTTTCATTGAATTTAAAAACAGATGAATCAATAAATCAACCTTTAAACACAAATATATTATTGTTTATAGAATCGTCGAGTTTATTATCATCAGATTCCTTTCATTTTCTATTATTCCCTTTTAACCAAGCAATAAATCTAAATATCTTTCACCAATAATTCCCGACATACTTGGTATATCTATTTCTCTTGCACTACCCATATCCATAAATTGTTTATCAATAAGGTAAGTTACAATAAAATTAACATTAACATTATCATTAAAATTTAAATTTTAAATGTCAATGTCTTTTAACAAAATTTCCGTCACAAACTTTTTCTCCACCGGGGTAATTGACCAAACACCACTGAGCATCAGCAACAACACCTCAATGGAGGCCTTGGAAAACAGTTTCACGTATATACCATCCCACAAATTAAAACTCGATGCTATTCTCCAAGGAATTAAGAGTCTTCAAATCGATAATTCAACTTCAAAAGAGCTGCGTTCCGCCATAAAACTTCTCCGAAAATTCAAACTTTTCGAAAGCGCCAAATTCTGTAGTGAATGACTTCAATCACTTAATGACCCTTCACAAAGCAGTCCTGAGCAACTACCACAAGGAAAGAATTGATCGTCGATTTTTAATAAAGTCAGTCCGAGCTGTTCCGCTAAATACCCAAGCGATTTCAACACTTGACTCATTGAGGATAAGTATTGAACGTGACTTCAAAAGTATAAAAATGATGAGCATAATATTAAAGATATCGTCACATATGCAAGCTCTTGATTCGATTGACGTGAATATAATAAATGTATTTTCGTCTGAACAAACTACGTTAATTCAGCATACCCGAAAGCAATGTACTTATATTATCTCTGTAAATACACCCTTGTTCAGCAGGCACTACAAGAAGATAAATTAAATAAAACGGATTACTCGGATATTAAATACGTACCTAGCATAGAACTTAATAAACTTGAGGAGGAGGTATCAAGACACGCTTCAAATTTCTCCCCGTTTATGTGCTATTGATACGGTGTAATCCTCAAAGATTTAAAGCGTTTCACCGAGGCGAAGAAATATTTTCTTCGTTGCCTTAATGACTGCCCCTTACTGTGGTCTTGTTGGGTTGAATTATGCAAGTGCTGAAAGTATGAAGACTTCAAATACATTTTCAGTGAAATCGATGATCATTGGGTAAAATACTTCTATCTCCTTAATTTCTTGCTTGAAAAGAATTACGAAGAAGAGTCAGTTACACTTTCAAAAGCATTGATTAATTATTTTCCTAATAGTATATATATCCTAAACTCGCTTGCCGTCGCAAATTATCTCCTGTTTAAATACGATTGTGCTCTTGATTACTTCGATAAACTCCTTCAAATTGATCCAAATCGATATGAGAATTTAGAAACATATTCTCATATTTTGTTTCTAAAGGAAAACTATTGTGAGTTGTGTAATCTCGCGTATAAATGCTATCAAAACGATAAATACCGACCTGAAACATGCTGTGTAATCGGTAACTATTACGCATTGAAAGTTGAGCATCTTAATGCGGTTAGGGCATTTAAACGTGCAGTTAAATTGGATAATAATTTCATCGCCGGGTGGACATTGCTCGGGCACGAATATTTGGAAATGAAATTAATTCCCTTAGCAATTGAAAGTTACCGCTCCGCGATTGAAATCGATCCTGGAAATCACCATTCATGGTATGGACTTGGTAGAACATACGAGTTACATCAGATCTATAATTTCGCATTATTTTACTTCTTAAACGCAGCGAAAGCTGCACCCAACGATTCAAGGATGTGGACATCCGCAGGTGTGTGCTATGAAAGAATCGATAAAAAGATCGAAGCCATTAAATGCTACGAAAAGGCGGTTTTCTGTAAAGATCGTGAAAGAATCGCATTGTTTAAAATGGCGAAATTGTATTGTTTACTGACCGATTTCGATAAAGCCGCGATATGTTTTAAAGAGAATTTAGAACAATACGGCGATGACGAGTTTGAAATCAGCCAATGAATTGAGTCCTGTCTGTTTTTAGGAAACTACTACAAAGAAAAAAGACAATACGATGACGCATGAATGATAATGGTTAAACTAAAGGATTACGACGGGAAAGAAAAAGAGGAGATAAGGTCATTACTGAAGGAGATTAGGAATTTGAAGAAGCACGAAAGGGGGGAAAACATATAATATTTAAATAATGACACAACATAAATTGAATTGTAACTTATAAATGTTAGATTAATTATTTATTACCTTATTTTATTATATATCTTCTCTTAATGTTTTGGGGTTGTAAATTATCGAAATCACATTCCTATTCCTTAACACCCACTGATAACTGTGTGTGATATATAACAAATATTTGCTTACACAATCAAGATCATGAGCGGGAGAACAGGGAAATAAATATTTGAAATAATAAAATCACGGTGTTTTTACAACAAGGGAATAAAAAATTCAAAGTCGGGAGTTGAAAAATGTGAACCAAAGAGGAAAACAATGTTAAATTGATAATCCCTCTTCATAAGGAGAAGAAAAATAATTTCTATGTCACAAATTGCCAAAGTGGTGAAGTTCATGTAACAGGAAATATAAAAAAATGACCGAGTAAATACAGTAAAACAGAGCAAGATGATAGCAACTCGGAGAATGAGGATGTTGATCAATGATTCCTACATCGAAAGCGTTCAATATCAAATAAATAAATAATTAGTTGAATAATATAACTATTAACTATCAATAATTTATTGTTCTCGGCATGTGACGACAAGGCCTTTGTATATTATGCATTAATAATTGTACATCAAAAACTCAGGAATTTTTTGATTTCCTTTTTGTAAAATTGTAACTAAACCGTTAAATAAAGCCCGATCGGATGATACTCATCACGATATCGCCCTGCCTTTTATTCCGCATCTCCCTGTTCGACCGATTCTATGAATATAATTATTAATATTATTCGGCATATCGAAGTTAATCACGTATTTAACCATCGGTATATCAAGGCCACGACTTGCAAAATCAGTAGCGATTAAAATCGGGATATACCCGTTCGAAAAATCGGAAATTATTTGATTTCGTTCGTATTGGCTTTTATCTCCATGAATAGAGGTGACATTGTATTTATTGTCAAATCAGAAATCACTTCAGATATCGGCATCGCATTTCCGATTGACAAAAATTAATACTTTACCGTCAAGCATTTGCAATATATTATGAAGGACAAGCACCTTCGAGTCAAAACTATTTTTTTCAATGTAATACAGTCTCTGGTCGATGTTTGCGTTCGGATCGTTGTCAGTGACTTTATTGCCATAATCACGGTTATCAAAAAGACTCCAAGAATTGCTTGTGATATAAAAATGATCTTCGAGTTTTATCACGAGATCCGTTGAAAGAAGATGCAGTCATCGTTTCGGAAAAGTAGCGGATAGTCATAGAGTTTGCCGTTGCGACACCGGCGGCATTCCGTAATCCTTAATGATATGAGTAATATCCTTTTCAAATCCCATATCAAGAAGTTCATCAGCTTCGTCAATGACTAAAAATTGTAAATCGTCAAATGAAATTCAGCCTCGCTGAAGGAAATCTTTGAGTCTTCCAGGGGTTGCGATTAATATATCACACCCTGATTTTAAATCGTTGATTTGATCGGGAAATGAAACTCCGCCGTATACAATAGATATTATTCACGGTGTGTTATGAAATCATTTCAATGCTTCATTATACGTCTGCTGTGCAAGCTCTCGAGTCGGTAGGATGATTAACATGACCGGATATGATTTATTAACGTAGTTGGTAAATTGGATTCTTTCAATATCTTGTGAGAGTAAATACGTTGCGGTTGGTATTAAATATGATATTGTCTTCCCGCTCCCTGTTTGGGCAGTTCCGATTAAATCATTATTTGTTGATAAAGATCACAGTAATGAAATTGATATTCTTTGTATCGGAGTCATTTCGGTGAACCCGAGCGTTCGGAGATTTGTTCGGATTTGCTCGTTGATGCAAACATCGTCGAATTTGATCGGAAACGAAGAAATGTTTTGGATTTTGTTCTCAAAGAATAAATTTCATTTTGAGTTCATTAGTTCGAGCGATTGGATATCGAAGTTTTTAATTTTGTTTTTACGTTTTTCTATTTCTTCCTTTATTAAGTAAGTTGAGTCAACGTTTTGTTTTTGGAGACTTGTTTCGCGGTTTGGGTAACGACTATACCAGGATTGATTTATTGTTTGTCAATTTGGAGAATTGTTGTCCATGTTTATTTGGTGTATCGGATAATCTAAATAAGAATATATTTTTTAATTTATATTTAATTTTCTTCTCGTTGAGATTGTTTAGTTGGTTAAGGATCCATTTATTTGTGTTTATTAATCGTATGAGTTTAAATTAAGAGATTAGTTAAGGTTAGTACTATGTTATCTTAGGATTAATTATTGAGAATGCAAAAAGAAATGGAAACAATATCCTCAAAGGGAAGAGCAAAGACAAAAATAAGAAATATATAAAAGAATATAAAGGAAAACATATGGAAATATAGAGAGATTAATAAAAGGAATTAGTGGGAATATCAACAGAAAATCAAAATATTAAAATAAAAAATAGGGTTGATATAGAAAGTCAACACGTTGTTGTGTGGTTTTATCCACATTATATAATGTAAGAAGAATAAACAAACCTACAATATTGAGCTATTATTTCACAATTATCCTGTTTTTATTTTTTTATGTTAAGGTACCGATTTATCAAGAGCAAATTAGGTATACTCTTGATTGCAGTTTTTCCACGTTAACATACTAAATATCAATTGTCATGTGTTACTGTTTAGAGTATTATACAAGTTACAAATTCATCGTGGTTACTTTTTTTGAGTCTTGAAAACAAATATTAACATGATTATTTATTTTAATTATTATCTGTATTAGTTCTTTCGCTTGAATGGTTTAGTTATTATAGATTGTTTCTCGACAAATTATGAGATGAATTGGGGATTGGGGATTGGGGATT
>JAWNBB010012344.1:0-14587 GCA_036325645.1 Balantidium ctenopharyngodoni
GGGGATTGGGGATTGGGGATTGGGCCCAATCCCCATTTAAAACCGGAAGTTATTAGTAAACAAGGCGACTAAAATCAAATAAATATCTTTTTACACAAAATAAAAATGTTATTGTATTCACCCATTCACCTTGTAAACCATCCCCAAATTTCACTCCTCCACTTTGGAAGTGAGCAGGTAAAAGCCCTTATGAAACGCTCTTCAAGCCTTAATTATATTGTTCATATCATAACTTATTCTTATTCTTCTTATTCTTAGTTATACTATATTATTATTATTATAAATATTACGCTGTCACAGATTGGTAAAGCTATAACACATGATCTTAAACTCGTTTTTATCTACAGTGTGAATATTATCCTCATTATCGAAAAAGGCAAAATGCATTTTATTTAAATCGACTGCCCCTTGTTGCCTGAAGCAACTCGGGCGTTGCAACGAGTAATCAATTCTGTTGACTTTGCTTTTAACAGTGTCGTATTCGAGAATGTACTCTGTGTTATTCCCATAGTTATCAACTCCCCCGCAAAGATAAATTAATTTACTATTATTAAATGAAAACGCGTTTCCCGAGTGTCGTGCTCAGAAGTTATCGTTTTCGGTTATTCTTATTTCCTCCCATTTTCAATTCTTCAACCCGCTCGACGCCGATTCATCAATCAGAACAGCCATATCAAGCAAGAGGATCGGTGTCATATTGCTATTTCTCGACGAATTCAATCCTCCGAAACAGTAAATTCGCTTTTGATTATCATCAGAATATCAATTCGCTTTGTACCTTTCTTCGGGCAACGCCGGGAGTGGCCTCCATTTCGAAGTGTAAAAAGAATAGCACTCACACTGTAACTGCTCTTTCCCGCCGACTGTAATTAGATACTTATTATTAAACGTTGCCAAGGAGGGGCAGTAATGAGAAAAGATTGAATTGACTAATATCGAAGTGGAAGGCATAGATGCTCACGAGGCGTCTATCTTCAATAAATATGAACCAATGTCGTTACTGGAAATCTCCGAAGCATCAGAGCCACATCAATACACAGAATTATTAAAGTTTATCTGAGACATTCCGTTTATCGAATTGATGATCCTTAAAAATAGTTGGAACTCGTAACATCTTTCTTCTTCGACGTCGAATATTTTTCACTTTGATACTTTGGATTTGTCCTGCGTTGTAACCATCATTCATTTTTTGGAAAACTGATTTCAGCTATATAAACGCGCTAGTAATGGTGATAGAAATACCTTTCATTGTCTCGGCAACAAAACCCTCCCATTGTATAAATAATAATATTTAATAACATAATCAAACAATTTATACTTGATGTGAATAGAGTGAATATTTGCATCGGTTCGGCGGATTTGATATTTGATATCCATAATTATTTTAGTATTGAAAGAGGAGAAGAAGAAGTAGAAGAAGAAGACATTGCGCTTATTGCGTTAAAAATGGGGTTCTTAATGAAAAGAGCGTATTTATAACCACATTAAACTAAAGTGAAGTGAAGTGAAGTGTTATTGATAATTAAATCACTGCAGATACCGATAGGGAGATAAATATAAGAATAGTAATGAAGGTATTATTATTTATAATTTTATTGTAAAATATGATTAATCGCATTTCTTTGGAGAACTGTTCATATTCGGTAGATGAGTTTGACACTTATACAATATGTAAAGTAAGGATCGTCTTGAAAACAGTTTTAAATTATAACAATTAATCATGAACTGTTGTATTGCAGGACAATGCAGAGGGGAATCAGATAATCATAATATCTTAACGTTCATTTTAATATAATTTCATTCGACATTAATTATTATATTCGTAGTCAATTTCACAATCATCCCTTAACCAGATAAGAATTAAAAAGTGTAAAATTACAAAGCAACGTCACAAATGAAAAAGTAACAGAACTCTTTAAATAACATACCAAGAATGTTGGAACTAAGGGCAGATAAAGAGGAAACTTTCGTATCGGTTCTCCCGGACAAACCCAGAACTAAACGGAAAAAACTTTATCCTCAACCATAACTTAACGTCGCAGCCGGTAACTGAACAAAACAAAACAAAACCTTTGCACCGAAGTAGCGTAGCATTACCCCGGAACATTCAATATCTCTTACGAAAAAAATAATATTATAAATTACCTAAAGTAATAACAATAACATTCTCATACTTCAATAACAAATATACAAAACACACAAATCATTAATAACTCCTAATGAAATCCCAAACCAATACCATTACAATAACTATTACATAACCCTTTCTTGATACAATTACCAATGAACACCCTCTTCAAAGCATCAGCAACTCCCCAATTATCAAGTAATAACCAATTATTCACTTCATTAAAAACGAAATTCTTCAATCTTATTCTAACCAGTGAAAACGGTGTAAAAGAGCAAAAAAAAACAAAAATCTTTTTCCTCATCGTTGAGCTCTTCCAGCTCCTTTCCTTCTCATTCAGCACGAATCTCCTTCAACTCATCGAAATAACCAACTGTAAAATCATTTCGTATTTCTTTAATTTCTTCAATATTTCAATCCTCCTTTCCAAGAGCCTCGAAGCGTACCTCTTCGTATTCCTCTTTCTAATATTATGAGTTCTTACCTTAGTTATTATATGAATCTACTTAATCATAGGTACAACCCCAAATCCAAACGCGGTAAAGGTCTTCACGATATTATCAAAGCTGCTCAAAACGTGCATGTTATTGCCTACTCTTCATATTATTTGAGGAGTCTACAATATCAACGAATGAAAGAATAGGAATTACACATGATACCTGATTTCCAACACCGCAGGAGTAGGTGTCATTTTAATTTATGTTTATGTTATTTCGTTCATCGCGGCAGTACAAAACGACTACAACACCGTGACAACCTCCAAGTACAATACCCATTTAATCTACTTGAAAATCCTTCTCGTCGTCTCGAGGACATATCTCTCAGACATCCTAAATTGAATCATTATCAACCTGATTTCTTTTAGTCTCTTACTGCAATACTTCTCGGTGTATCCTGATCAGGATATCACCTCAATCAAACTTCGAACATTAACACTATTTTATTTTCAATATGTAAACATGATTGTATGAGCTACATATATATGAATTCCGATTGAATTTAAAGGAATAACCCCTTGACTGCTCATTGGCAGCGTATTCATTCCATATATCATATTCACGACAAACACCGAACGGAATTGATACGAATATTTGAAAACGGATTTTCATAAAATCGTCAAATGAAACGATGCGATTAAAATGATTGCGGAAATATGAAGAGTCAACACCAAAGCCTGTGCGAGGGAAGACTTTATTTGGCTCTCTGGGTATTTCCGCTCCTATACATTACAACAATATCCGATTGAAAATGAGGGTACTTTCATTTATTATATTGATGATTTGTTTAATTATTTCAAAAGGAAATTCCCGGAGTCCGGGCGGGTGAGAATCATGTACAGTGTTTATTTATTAGCGACGTGAAATAAACCGTCGTTAGCGTGACATGAGTGAATAGCCTGTTCAAGGCTGAAATGAAGCTTTGAAGAAGAGTTTTTAAAATATAAATACGAGGCGGTTATTAACGGTGATGTAAATGATTATTCTATTCGCGGGAGCAATCTGAAGACGGCTTCGGATGATTCCTTAATCGCAGGCTGATTATTCAAGAAAACATATGCGTCGTTTAAATCAAATGTTATAAATGTGTGTAATTTATACATTGAATTCTGGTCGTTATTACTCAATGGCAAAGAAGAGATGCAGCTTGGGCTGTGAAACAAAATCGGAACGGATATTTATAGTAAATGCAACCTTGTTGAAAAGGAGTTTTCACAACTTATGAAATCTTCATCTTCTTCTTCTTCTTCATCATCGTCCTCATTAGGACTATACCAGGTGCGATTCATATACAGTGAATATCTTAATAACGTCGTGAATAAACCCAAAGAAAGCGAAGCCTTAAGAACGCAGATGAAGGATCTGATGTTGCAAAAAAACAAAATCAATTATCACGAACAACCATTCCACGTGAACTGAAACACGCAGTGTTGAAGTTCGAGTGATATGTATCAGTATATCATCGTATCTGGAAGCAGAGAAAAGTGATTCGACATTCTCAACATTTCCTGAGGCGTGTGCAAGATGATCGGATATTCTAAAGAGGAAGTTCTGGGGAAATCGTTGAACCTGATTATTCCAGATGCGTATAAATATGAACATATGAAAACAGTCCGGAAGTATTTAACAGACCTCAATTGCTATGACAAGAGTGTTTGAAATAACAACGGTGATATTTACAACAACTGATCAAAGGAGGTTACACATGTAAACAATGTCCATGTTAAAAGCAAGTCTCAGTATTGAATCGAGGTAAACATCAACGTCCATTGACGCCAATTTGATAGCACAGGCTTTGTAATCGTAATTAAAATTAATCACGTTGAACTCCAGAAACCAAGTGCGATCAATAGCAATTGAACCCCCGTGTGTACAATATGAACAAATAAAAACTGAATTATCGAGCACTTCACCCCGAACACCCACAAACTCTTCGGGGAAAATAATCAAATCACGACGAAGAAAAATCTTGACATTTCATTGAACATAAAGCAAATAAACGAAGACTTCCTTCAAAGGGCTCTTTTCAGCTCATACACTCAGCATTCGTTATCCTTTGATCAGCGGCAAGCACTAAAGCGGCAAATTATTTCTGATAAGTACATTAATAATAAACAGCGAGTAACGTTAAAATGGAATTTCAATGAAAGCAGCTGACACTCAAGCTGTACGAGCTATAAGGAAGACTGTTTCAACGAAACAACACCGTTCACACAACAGCAGAACAAAGCCGATATCATGTGAGAAATCCGAGAAATAAAAATGAAAGGAGCGATCGTTGCTTATTTATTCAGGGTAGAGGTGTGACCGACTGAGAAAGGGGAGTGTTTAAATAAAGGGAGAAAGAAATCAATTGATAATAAGAGATGAAGTTTAAGTGATAATAAAAATAGTCTTGAAATGGGGAGAACACTGCACTGAGATACGGAATCAATGATAAATGAGAGCAATATCAGTCAATATTTTCAGTTGGATATTCATAAAATGGCGTTCGTCAGAAAGGAAATCACCCCGACATCAAATGAAGAACAACAGAAATACCGAGAAGATTTAAAATGGAAAGTTCTGAATAAAATTGAAATTCGTAAGGACATCGACAGGAATCCCGTATCAAGTTCAAGTGATTTTATTGAAGATGATTCCCAAGTTTCAGGGGATTCAAACAGTGAATCAAGTGAATTATCGAAGGATATCCTCGAAGAATTAAACTTAATTAAGAGTATAAAAACACAACCGACTCAGTTCGAATCGAAATCGTTTTATCACGTTGACATGTCCGGAATAAAATTCTACATCTACGACTACACGAAGAACTCGGTTGTTGAGCAATGAAAATATGAGAAACGATCACAAGTGGAAACCACAATGATCACAATCAAAGAATGTCAAAATGAAGAAAGTGAAAGTAAAAGTAAAAGCAAATGAACAGAGAAGACTCCTTTTGGTATACTGAACAAAAGCAAAAGCAAAAGAACGAAAACACCCCGAGACAAGGCTGACACGATATCAATCGAAAATAAAATATCGAAAAGTTGATTATCGAATAAATCGTATCTTTCACAGATAATCGCATTCAATGTTTGGATTTATTTTTGAATCGGAGTCATGTTGCTCGCGTCAGGGGTTTGGCTACTCTTAATATACAATCACTCGGATAAACAAAACAACATTTACCTTTTATTTAAGAAATCGATGATACTGTACCACAACACCCTGCTGCAGTCATATTATTTAAGGAAATTAAATTGACTTGTCCACCCACAATATCTTAACCGAGGCCCTTCCAGAAATGTGTCAATTAACGAATCCCTGAGGAACTTGAACACGACATACCAATCAAATATCGATTCATATTCGGTGATATTAAATTCAAAAATCGAATTTTCGGAAATGTGAACCGACTTTCTCAGCACCCAGAACGTGAACCTGACGATAATAATTGACAACGGTACACGTAACTACACGACTAAAACATACAAAACCTCATTGTGAAGCGCTTGAAAGGAGGCGAATGTCGCGGTATATCACATATGAACCGAGATTAAAAATGATAAATATTATGGCACTAACGACGACATGTTCTTCGTGATATACAACAATTTCCAAGGTATCCTCGGTATTGAAAGGGAATGAATTCATTATTTATACTTGGAGAACGTAAATACAGCGATGGAGTCAAAGAAGATTTTTATCGTTTATTTAGGGTGTGTGCTTGCCTTCATAACGTGTGCGTCGTTGTCAGCGGGGAAAACGTTTTTAAAGTTACTTGGGTGGAAATACGCGTATTTGAAGGTGTTTCTTTTGATTGATGACTCTATTATTAAAGTGTGAATGACTAAATGTGAAACCTTTTGAAAGGTTATTTATGAAGAAGATATTTGCGATTATGACTCAGATGAGGATAATGACAATGATGTTTTGGGTAATAATAACGATGATGATGTGGTTACAAAAGAAGGAAAAAAGATGTTGAGGAGGCACAGTCGGAGTCAGAGCAATTGCAATAGCAATTGAAATAGTGTACAACGCACTGGATTTAGACACTTCTCCACTCTCATCATCATTAACATATTTATCATTGTCGCATTGTTACTCAATATCTCATTTTACATTATCTCAAGCATTTGATTCTCCCGTTTTGCCGTGTTCATAACCAACTACAACAAGGACATCCAAGCGCAGATGCTTCAAACAAAATGAATGATATACGTCACTGAATACATTTACGATAGATCAAACGAGAATATTTTGAATGAAATCCACGAATGACTAAACAACTATTACATTGTGTCAAAAGGAGACGACATCGACGGCAAAGCCGTATCAAGGTATCCCTCGCAATATCTTGAAACGTATATCCAAATATATAAATACAAAATCGAATACGATAATCCAATAAACAATCAACTGAATGTGGAATCTGAGCTATGAAAACATACAATTCCCTTTGGTTGAAACGTGATTTTATCGGTTTATTTCACTGAAATAAAGCAGTGATTATACGATGCTGAAAGAAGGGAAAATATGATCCATGAGAAGTATCCGATGTTTAAGTATAACCTTACCTTGTTCGGTACGAAACATTACGATGAACTCGTGAAGGAATCCTTGGAAGGGGCGAATGAGGAGAGTGACCTTTGAAATAAATATCACGAACTTCATCCCATAAATTGATTTAATAGCGATTCGATGAGTTTGATAAATGAATGTTTCGAGAAGATTCTCATTCCCTGGTTTAGGGTGCTTGGGATGGTGTTTAGTGAAGGATTGGAAAATGAGATTGACGATGCTTGATTCGTTTTTTATGTGTATATCGTAGGATTTGAAGTTGTTTATTTGGTGATGTTTTTGGTGATTTTAAAGAAATTCGAAGCGAAAAGTATCGGATGAGTATTTAAAACAAAGGGTATGTGAAGGATTGTTCCGATGAAGGTATTGGCGAGAATTCCTGGGATTGAGGAGCTTTTGGATATTGAAGCAGGAAATAATTAATTTGTTAATGCTTAATGTTATGTGATTGTAGATAGTTTTAATAAGGGTATTTATTTAAGAGTGACGCATCGTTTCACCTTTGCTTTGAGTATTGGATTGTCGGATTGTGTTTATCTTCGCGTTCAATGTAATCACGGAATGGATGCGAGTTGATAGTTGTTTCAATTGGAAATAAAAGTTGAGGTGGTTATGAAGATGTTTGATTGATAAATCAATACTATCAAAGGTGCAAATGGGATGTTTATTGTAAATAGTTGTGATCATGTGATAATGATAATGATATGATGAAACACTCTTTTTGATGGAACGTCCATATTTAAGTTGAGGTTGTTTTAAACTAAAAATTATTCTTTGGTAGCTCATTAAACCTCTTGTGAGTATGAATTCTCCTTGTAATACATTCTCGATAGATATTAATTCTCTTCCAATGATCTGAGTTGTTTATTTTCAGTTTTCAGCGTTTTCAATTTATGACAAATCTTTCTTTCGTTTTGATTCCTTCTGTGTAATTAATTCAACCCGCTTTTATATCATTTGTAGAAGAACATTGTTCGCGTACTCATTGCAATTCTGCTTTACATGCCGTGATTTCCAAACAACAAACACATATTCTTAGTGCAGTGTAATATGAACTCCCCCTCATTTAATCACATTATCAAAGTATAACTTATCTCCCTTATTTATCCCGAATTGAATAGTACTCAAATAAATGTCATTTAATGAATGCACTTTTTGTTATCATTTCCATTATCTTTTAGTATAAATTTCAAGGCGTTCTCATAACATTACTTTCACACTCTCATTTTTATTAAGTTAATTCATAGTTTTCATTTTCTTTATCTCAACCTTCAATCTCCAATGCTTTGCGTATTAAAATATCAATCTCTAAAACAATTCCTTCCTATTAAATCAATAGTCATTATCTCAACCATCACAAACTCAAACACAAACTTAATTTCACATTCCTTCACAAGCACCGGGTGAACCCAACAAACAAGTCAATTTTGTTTTAACTGTTATTTAACTTTATTATTTTTCTTATATTCCTTTAAAAATTAATTAATTTCATATTATTTATAAATGACCAATGTCTACATGACAAACGCCTCTGAGATATCCCTTGGAAATGAAGAAGAATTAACACAAAAGATAACGCAACTCACTCAAGAAAACGAAGGATTAACCCTCGAATTAGAGGAAAAAACAAAGCAAGTCAAGGAACTCCAACGTAAATATGACGATATTCAAATGGAGTTTGAGCACGAAAAAGAAATTACAAAAAACACGGAAAACCTGCTCACTTTCTACAAAACTCAAGCATCAACATCAAGCACGAATAACCTCGATTCGGCCACCGACTCGGAAAACAAAATAAAAGATTGAGAAATAAAACTATGAACAGTCGAAGAAAGAGCAGACGAATACGAAGATTTAATTCAAGACCTCAAAAAGCAAATCGACGGTTTTAATGAAGAAAAAAAAGAAATGGCCGATTTAAAGGATAGTATGCTTAATATGCTAACTGAAAAAGAAATGGAAAACAACGATTGAAAGGTGAAATTAGAGGAATACACGTCGAAAAATAAACCTGAACAAGAGAGTGAACATGAACGTTTAAACACGGAGGAAACGAAGCAATTGAAGGAATGATATCACGATTGAGAATTCGAATTCGAAGCGTACAAAGTCGCCTGTGACGAACAAATAAATAAATGATCCAAGAAATGCGATGAAGCTGAATCTGCGAAACATGAAGTGAAAAGAAAGAATATCGATCTTGAGAGCGAATTGGGTAAACTCCAAGACGATGTTGCGAACATGGAACTTGAGAGAATCCAGTGAGAAGCTAAGCTGAAAGCCGATGGAGAAAGCGGAAAAAATAAACAAGAACTCTTAGCTGAAATCGAGCGATTACAAAACCAAATCAGTGATTTAAAGGATTCAAAGGATAAAATATTAAGCACAAACGAAGAGAAGACCAGCGAACGCTGAGAACTTGAAATGCAAATCCATCATCTTAACGAGGTCAACATTGACCTTGAAAAGCAATTGCAATCTGTTAAAATCGCGTCCTCTCGGGAAAAGCAAGCCACACAAGAAAAGCACAAAAACGACCTGGAACAAAAGGAGGAGGAAATCTCAAAGTTGCATGACTCAATGACCAGGGTTGAACAGAAGTTGGAATTGTTCAAAAAAGAAAACGACAAATGAACAACGAATTGAAATGAGATTAAAGAGCAAATTAAGGAAAATAAAAAATCTTTCGATGCGCAAAAATGAGAAAATGATAAAAAAGTAAACGAACTTCAATTGAAGTACGATATTGAAAAGAGCAAATCCAGCGAGAAAATCAGAGAGCAAGCGTCGAAAATTGAGGAGGTTACAAAGGAACTTACACTGCTACAGCAAACAGGAAACAATAATAACAATAACTCGTTGCAAAATATGCTTGAAGAAGACACAAATAGCGTAGATAATTGAAAAAAACAAATCGACGCAAAGGATAAAGAAATCTTTACATGAGCCCAAGAAAAAAAGTATTTCGAAAAAACGATATCAGAGCTGAAACGAACACTCGCGGAAAAATCAAAGTCAAACACCGAAGCGTGAACCGCTGAGAATAGTTTCTTAACCAAGAGCGTCGAAACCCTGAATAAGCAAATAGAAGGTTTTAAAACACAACGTGAGAAGGATGAAACGTATTTTAGAAATGAAATAAAACTCGCGAATGACTCCGCGTCAAATGCGAAGTGTCAGTTCGCGACAATGTCCTTTGAGAAAGATGAAGAGATTATCAAATTGAAGCGCTATGTGAAAAGACTTCAAGATTACTTACAGAAAATGGGGGTAAATATCACAAGTAAACCGAAAAAATAGTGGTTATTATTTAGTAGATTATTTTAGGATATTATAGTGTTATTATAAGCATTAGATAATCTGATTTTACTGTTTGATTAGAATATTATTCATTAAAAACAAGAGCATTATACAAACTAAAGCACGATATTACTGAGTTCAAAAGGGATCGATATCATTTCACGCGAACGCGACGCCACGTAAACATACCTAACGAGGATAGATTTGATATTAATTTGTTTTATATATTTGATTATAAAGTTTTATTAAATATTCCGATTATTTTAAACAGCATTTACTGACTAAAACCCGGTATCAACACCCCCATTTAATCCCTTCTCCTTCTCACTGATTTCAAATGTATTCACATCATTTCGATTTCTTGGCATTTCAACGCGCTTGTATCTTTATCAATTCACAAGTATTCCAATCACCCTCAAAACCCGGCAACGATGAAATTTATATAGCAAAACACGGTATAATTCTCAAGTGAGCTCAATAAAATTGTTTGTCAAATATACGAAGCAGACAGGGAAATATACAGCAACGAAGTCATTGAATTTCGTAATTGAGTCGTGATCATCGTTGAGAAGTACATATACACCATTCAGTGATATACCATGGACACTGCTTCAAACGCGTTTAAAAAAAATAAATATTGCTTTGTGAATATCAGCATCAGTATCATAATAACGATATCTAATCCTAATAAAAGCAGGCAGAACACGAATCGGGAGATCGACACCAAAACTTTAAATGATATCAGGAGGAAAACGATGATGATTACAAAGGTGTAGTATATGCAGATGCGGTAGTGTGGCGCGTTGTCTTCATCGATAATAAATAAATATTCCGATTTATCGTTCACATAATACGAGTACGAGTCCTTTCAATTACTCATCAAGAAGCTGGATAATAATACAAAAGCAATCGATTTGTAGGAGTTGCTTCAATATGGTTCCTCCCATAAATCGACGAAATGCTTTATTATGCCTTGATATTCCTGTTTCTCGTATGTGTTTTCAATTTCGGATTTCGTTGATTTTATTCGCGATATCAATTTCTTTTTGAAAGGCTTTGCGTCGGTAGTTCAAGTCGCTTCTATGTACTTATACAATTGCTCGATCTCATTGTTGTAGTACATTAACCGAGGACTATCCGTGAAATAATATCAGCAGATCACTCAAAGGAGTTGGATGCAGATCAGTGCGGAAATGTTTGAAATTGGATTCGTGTTATTCTGAACGTCGAAAGTAACGTACGCACATATTCCGAAAAATAAATTCCCGAAAACTTTAAACGCGTTCGCGAATCAAAACGCGGCCTCGCGGTACTTGAGCTTGAACTCCTCTCAAAGGAAATTACAGCAGATGTTATTAATAAAGCCTTGACAGTAGTTAAATATTATTCATAGTATAATAATCATCGGGTAAGCGTTGAAATACTGGAGAAGTACAAGAGATATTCAACCGATTCAACCAATGAAAACATTTGATTTGATATCCCATTCTAATGTCGTCGAGGTGACTGAAATAAACGCGCCAATAGCGCCGAAAATATTTTGGAGAATGAATATAAAAGAATATTCCAACGTTGACCAGGTGTATTTCCTCATGAGAAGGCTTTTATTGAAGACATAATATGAAGTGGCGTATGCGCCGCAAATGTTAGATAAGATACAGACTAAGAGCGTGAATAAATGATGTCTTGAAAAAGAGATCGTTTCGATAATTGTATCTAAATGAAGAAAGGCTTTGTTTTCTTCGAAACCAAACTTACCAGAATTGCCGTTGTATTCTTTTGTTTCTAGGGGAACAACCTTATCAGACAAGGGATCGATGAGGTGATCAATTTCGTCTTTTTCATCGTAGTTGTTATTAAATTGCGAGGACATTTTTCAATTATTTCTAGTTGAGCGTTTTATTGTGGTTGTAATAATTAAATATAAAATAATGTTTTTGTTATTTGATATAAATGTTTATGGATGTATTTAAGGGGGGTTCATATCAGTATCGAGGGTTTGCTTTGAATTGAGGATATTTGAATGATGATTTAGTATTGGTATTTTCGTTAAATGTAGGCATGGATTGGTTGTGTATTTTAGTTGTTTCGATTGGGGTATAATTGGAGGTTATGAAAGAGAGGATTAAATCGGTGTTGGAAATGAGTTAATTGTTTATTTAATTCCTACGCATTGTTTTATTCGTGTTTCATTAAGAGATGGTTCAATGATGTGAGATTTGAATCGTTGGTTGCTTTCTAACACAGATGTTGATTGATATTTTATGTAAAGTGTTAATAATGAAATATACTGAAAGAATAGTCGTACTAATTACAAAGATAACTTCTTTGTTATAGTGGTGAATTATTCATTTACATATAAAGTTATTCCAAGTCCCGACGTACGTGAAGCGGGAAACAATGATACATTTGTCTCTTTATCTAGCATTAAACTCAGGTAAACAATATCAAAATGTAGATTCGATTCCATTCAACAACGTTAGAAAATATTTACCAAGAAGATAATCGAAAGCACGGCGATTTAGATCTAATAAACACATCTTAATATGATATATCAACATAAGCTTTGTAATAAAACATCAACATCATCCAATGATTATAATTATAAAAATTCCGATTAAATCCATAGAAAAAACAAATGCGAATCTAAAGGATAAATACATTAATTAACAAAGAAAGCTTCGAGAAAGACAGGAAACACTAACACAGAATACAAAAAATAATGACGAATTTATAAGCAATTATAATAATAATAATAATAATAATATATCCTTAATAAACAATACCTAATCAAGAATAAACACTGTAGGAAAAACATGATTCTATTTCAATACAACAAGATTATATTTTTTTCGGCGTTTGCTTCATGATAACCCCTCAATCCAGATTTTTACACGCCTTTACTTTAATCGGTGGAGCATTGTCCTTTATTTGTTGAACATCATCATCGCGATCAAATCAAAATCACGGAATATTTTGTTTTTTTAATATTTCATTGATTAAATCTTGGTCATTGAAACCTGGAATCGCTTGTATATCCGATACTAATTTCGTGATTTCCTCATTCAATCCTCAATTTGTCTTCTTTTTCAGCGGTTTTTTCGACACTAATTTATTTGCTTTTTCTCTTCGACTTCATAGATCTTCTTCTTCTTTTTTCGGATCCGCCTTGGTTGTTTGAATCGGATTCGCAGTCGACTCCGCCTCTTTTTTATTTAAATCTCCTTCGGGTTTGTCATTTGTGGGTTGAACGGATTCTTTCTCTTTTTTATCTTTATCATTGACTGTTTCATTATTCATATCGAGTCCTGGATTAAACGGTGTTACACTTGGAATATTATCTTTGATTCCTTCATCAGTGGCGCTACTTTCAACACGTGTTAAACTCCCTTTAACACCGACATTATCGGAGATACCCGGTTTCTCCGGTGTAACAAGTGCTTCACTGTCACCTTTCTTTTTCATTAACTTCCTTTTTGTTTCTTCCATTTTCTTAGCATCGTTGTTAAATTTATTGATATCAAGTTCGCTATTTTCCTCGCTTTCGTCGCTTCCGCTTGATCAATCTTCGATTTTTGGTACTTCTATCAAAGGGATTATTTCGTTCTCAGGGTCATTTTTTGGTACGATCTCCCTCGGTTTATCAAAGAAACTTAAAGGATCGATATCTTCTTCAACTGGTTTCATTTCGACTGGCTTTTCTTCTGGCTTTGCCTTTTCTTCCTCTTTTTGCTTTTTCTTTCTCTCTTTTTCACTGTCGGATTCGTCGCTTTCAGAACCACTCGATACTTCGATTTTTTTGAAGTTAAATTTCGGCTGTTTTGCTTCCTCCTCCTTTTTCCTCTCCTCTTCTTTTTTAATTTCCGCATTTTTTTGTTTTCATTTATCACGCAGGGATTTTGCTCTGGCTGACATGATTGAATAGTTATAAACATAAACATAATAAAGTAATTAATTATTTATTTTGGGGTGAATAAGGCGATTGCATCAAATGTATATCTGTATATGTAAGGATAAATTGGTTCTTTGTTGGGGATTGGGGATGGGGGATGGGGGATTGGGGATTGGGAACAATCCCCAATCCCCAATCCCC
>JAWNBB010012351.1:0-11167 GCA_036325645.1 Balantidium ctenopharyngodoni
GGGGATTGGGGATTGGGGATTGGGCCCAATCCCCAATCCCCATATCGGCAAACCAATACTCATTAGAAACGATAATAAACACAAACTATTACTTAACATAATTGATATTTGATATTATTATTCCATTCACTCATATCAAAAGAACCTCTTCTGAACATGTCTTTATAAATTCATTTCCCTTCCCAACAACCAAAACCCATTGAAAAACAAAACCATAAAAACATCAATCTTTTTCAACATTCTCCACCCATCCATCCATCCATTCCAACCCAACCACTCCTATACCAACTCACTCTGAACCATCCAACAATCAACACAAATATCCCCTCCTCCAAACAATATCTTCACCATCACCATTCCTTAACAAACGATAACTTTATTCAAACAAAAACTAATCCAATATCCTTATCTTGTTCTCATATCACAAACTATTATTTTTATACATATTCCATTTAAACACCCCTCATATTCCTATACACACAATAATCAATCCACAGTTCACAATAATTCAACCTTTCCTCACCAGCAATCATCTCCCGTCCATGTCACCTTTGTCTTCATCACCCACCTTCGACTCAATCCGGTTCGCATAAAAAACGATTTCCCTTTTTTCATAATCAAACGACGAAATAAAATTCTTCAAAAAATCCATTCCTAATACCCAATATTCCTTGTCTTCTCAACTCTCGCCCATATCCTGGTAAAAGAGCGACGAACACTGCCCTTCATTGCAACTGAATCACTTCTTCACTTCGACTTTTACTTTTACATCATTATCAAATCTAAATACAAAACTATCTTTGATACCTGCAACAACGTCCCCCAAACACTGGAATATTTTTTTACTGACGTCATCGACTCTTTCACTCACGGTCCAGCAGTCACCTATCTGAATGTCCTTGTGGAAGAAGCCTGTCGCAAGAAAAGCGAAATAATTTTTCGGAAAGACTATTCCTTTTCATCCGCAGTTGAACTTCAAATCATACTGAAATGAGTAACTCGAGCTTATACTTTCTTCTGTTGCGGTTGCGATCGAGTTCAGTTTACACCCCCAATGACTGTAATCACTTGGTATATCACATACTTTTTTCTCTGTATTATCGAGGAGAGCGCTATCAACGCTACCGAAATGAAACGTGCCTAATTCTATTCCCTTAGCCGAGAAGTCCGGCTGAATTGTGTATATTAATTTATCAATTAAAGCTACTGATTTCAACTGGTGCACTAAGGAAAATGATTCGTTTTCGAAGGTTCATCCGAAGCCGAACATACCCATTTCACGAAAGGCTTGATTAACAATGTGATGGTTCGATACAACGGTTTGGACGAGATAAAAGCGGAATTTGTTGATTTTAAAAGTAGATTTTTCAACGCTGTCGACGAGGAGGTCAGCGGCGTGCGTGTGAGCGCCAATTCGAATATGATGATTCGGTGAGGATATTTGGGTACCAGAGACATTGTTTATGTAACCGTGCGTTGTCAGCCAGGAATAACTATACAATTGATCTACGATTTTGCTAAGGCTTTGACTAGGGTTACCAATGTTAAGTTTTATGTGGAGTTTTCCGCGTTTGATTGTGTAAGGTATTGAGTGGGTTTGAATGATTTGGGTTTTTGTGGATGTAAATGTTATAGTGATAAGTATTATGGCAGTCGGGAGGAGGGAGGGTGTGAAGATAAACATTTATAATACATTATTTAAATCAATAATAAAAGGTAGCTTTTCACGGAACGTGGGAGGGAGAGAAGGGGTTCGGGGAATAAAATAATTCGATATTTCGAAGTGTGAAGTGCGAAGACGGGGGATAATCGATGCATTCAAGGGAGGAAATTGAACATTGTACATTGAACTGTGGGGAAACGGGGAGAAAAGGAAGTGAGGAAGAAAATACTTGTCACATTGAAGACAAGGTGATGCCGTTATCATTTACAATTACATTGCGGGAACGTTAAATATTATCAATGCCGAAAGCAAGTGCATGTTAATTGAACCTAATGAGAACATAATGTAAAAAATTTCGATTGACAACACACAAAAACTCAATGAATAGATTGACTAAAAACTGTCTTGAATTGAATTGAATTTATTTTATTTTTTCATCCACATTTGCAGATTGCTTTGTTGATATTAAGCACATTTTTTGTTCACGTCTTGTATTCGCTCCTATTCCGTAAGTGCGAATTTCAATTCTCTTGTTATTAGATTTACAGCAGTTGTTTCACTCCTTTCCATTAATCGTTCTTGATATTTTTTGTGTATGACAACGTCTCATTCTACCAAAATTAAGGTTTGGAACTCTCTGAAACCAGATGCAGATGTACCCGTGTTTCTTTCACATCGAAATCGAAACATTCTTCAATTATATCATAGTATATCAACTGAAAGATTCGTGTTTTCTTTGCGTTAATTCTTCTCAATGAGAGCATCGTTTGTACGCAATCCTCATGTTTGATCACACAAGTTCAACGTTCAATTTTTCATGTTAATGATATTTAATGAAATGTCATAATTTATAAACATTCTTTTCACCGCTCTAATCGTTACTGTGTTATAGCAATCATTAGTGTTTATAATGATTACGTTATTCATATATAATAGTGTTAGCTTAACATCTATTCTGAATTTCCTTCAATCTCTTACCGAATCGTATTTTATTTACTTTATTATCTAAATATTTTGTATCATCATCTCATTTATTTATTTATTTTCATTTTCGGCTACGAGCTACATAATTATTATTGTGACATTTACAATTGTTAATGTTGCGTTTTCACCGATCAACTTCACTGTATCGATTTGCCTTTGGAGGGAGGGTTTTACTTAATTGTTTAGGTTCGTATTTATAGTTCAATTTAATTCCAGTTAAATCTTAAATAAGACTTATCAAAAATATATTTTCATTATTTAATTATTCTTCATCACCTTCCTTTTCAATTCAACCAACACTTCTCCTTCTCTAACAAACTCGAATGAGAGTGATTGAACTGTGGATAATTCAGATCAGGGTTCAGATGAATATCAAACAGCTTTTTCAGTTTGTTTTTCGATCAATCCTCATATCGCAATTCAAACGAAAACTCATCTTCTTGGAACAAGCACATCCTTGCTGTCTTCAACTGCGATATTGCACAATATAAGAACACAGTGAATAAATAAGCATAAACAGATTCAATTCAATAAGCAAGGGCATAGTGTCAAACACAAATGACAGATAAACACCACTGTTGTTAAGGAAATATCCAAACGAATGAAACATGACGAAGATACGCACAAAGTTAAAGCGTTGAAGTATAATATTAAGACACTTGTTCCAGTGCCCGAGTTCATGACCTAACACGGCTTCAATTTCCTCCTGAGATAGTTTCTTGAATTAAGTACCATAATATTCACTTCTTTCATTCGATCCTCAACCCTATTAATAAGCATTCGAGCACCTTGTCTCGTCAAAGCATCGATAACGTGTATCTTCTTTAAAGGGTAGTTCACCCTCTCAGTTAAATTAAATCATTTAACCTTAAATCCCCCTTATCACAACCCGCGAATTTATTAAATCAATACACAATTAAATTGGATTACATCCATAATTAAAAAAAACATCCCTACGATAATTCAGACAACCTCAGTGTATATATTAAAATACTTTCCTCCCCATTGTATCGCCATGATAATCAATCCATAAACTAATCGAATTATATATATCAGTAAAGCTCATGTCTTAAGTAAATCGGTTTGAATTATTTAATCCGTTGATTTATTAAACCGAATTCTTCCTCGAGTATGAATTCCTAACGCCACAGTGAACACTATTTCACACATTCACTCGAAGAGCGAAAACAATAATAAACTTCAATATAATATTCATTTCCTAGTTCAAGTACTTTTCATTATAGAACACATAACTAGCATATAGCGAACTGAAAATCCGGTAGTCAACAATTATCCTATCACCTTATTAGAAACTTCTTTCTTCGACCTGTGATTTGGTCTCTTACATGATAACTAAATGAAAATCAAGAAAGAATATAGAATAAAAATAATTATAATTTACAAATATTCAATGAACAACCAGAAATGATTTCAGTTTAACAATGACGATGTGTCCCACGCGTTCAGCGGATCGACTAGTAGTAATAATATTATTCCACGGATAGAACGGTTCTGATCGGTATACGAGGAGAAGATCAAAATGATAATCAAGACACGAGGAATGATTAAAGAAGGAATAAACGAAAGGAATAAAAATGAAATCATTTTAGGACTGTTCAGCATTGAAGACATTCTCAGGGAAGTCTGCGGGATATGAAACAAAGTGCTTTGCGATAAAAAATGGGAAAGTATCAAACACGAAACTGCGTGAAAAAGGGTTGAACATGGGATCGAGAACGACCTGAAAAAAGTGAACTGAACTAAAGGTAATGTCGAGGAAGAAGCAAGGAAGAGTATTAATACCATTGAAAGTAGAAGTAATAGAAATAAGGAAATCATCGACGCGACCAGCTCGTGATGAAATAAGAACATTCCGAAACTTAATTTTATGTATGATCATTCGAAAACGGAAATCGCGACGATTGAAGCAAGTAAGGTCATTAAGGATGGTAATAGAAATATCATGCAGAGTAATAATATCAAATGTGAAAGCAATGCCGAGAACAAGGAAGGAGAACGAAAGAAATGCGTTGATAAGGATAAGATGGATGTGTCGGATAAGGAGCAGTGTTGATCAAGGGAGAAAGGAGAGCGAAATACAACGATAAAAAAAGAAATGTTTAATACATTTAAAAATGAGGATGATCGGAAAGAAGGGATATTAGCGTATTCGAATATGAAAAATGATGTTAATTGCGATCGAAACAACAAGGAATCACTTGAATGTAAGGAAATATCACCAGCTGCCGCTGGTGGGGATAGAAGTACAAAGGGGTATCAGGATGAAGAGAAACTGCAAAACGAACTCCCTGAACTTCACGATAATAAATCATATCACATCCATCCACCGGAAACCCCAACAAATCCAGATAATCCACAAACATTGCATATCAAACAAGACCCCTCTACTACAAAAACCGAAGAAATCCTCAATTCAGAACCCGAGAACCTCGCTCAAGATGCAAACGTGGCAAAAACTGATCCCGAGCAAAATCATTATTTAACACTGAATAACCTAATAATATCCAACGACAACTCCGCGATAGTGAAGGAAAAATGAAATCCGATTGACACAGCAACGAAGATCAAATGAAAAGCGCAGCGGATTTCCGATCTTTTATTAATAATCCACAACAACATCGACTGATACGAAATGCTCTCGCAGCTTTTCGAAGGCGATATCATCCAAATCCTGATGTCAGAAGACATTGATGATGACACAATCAACGATGTTTACACTTCTATCTCTGAGATCGAGCGATGAAAAGAGAACGACGAAGCGTTTGATTAACTTGCTTCTCGGTAAGGAACAATAACTTTGTTTTTATTATTGTTATTTAATAATCACTTAATCATTAACTATGAAAGTATTTTAGATTTTAATATATGGAATTGATTATTAAGATGATGAAACTATAAAAATGAAGGGGTGTTCAGTGATGATCCGGGAGAAGAGAAGGATTCAAAGCGTGAAATACAAAAGGAGGAGGATATTGAATAAATAATTAGAGGAGATGTGGGAAGAGAGGATGAGGATTTGTGGGGGATATAAAGATAATTCTGGTTTTAGGAGGGGAAGGGAAATGGAGAAAAGAAGAGAAGAATCGGGAGGAATAGATATCAAGTTCAATGTATTAATGGAGATGGAGATGGTAAAATACAGACACTTTAAATTACATCGACATAATGTCCCAATGTCATATGTGTTATTGATGTTTAAAACGAGGGATGTAAAGCGGAGGTATCGTATAACACACAATGGAAGATCTCAAAGAAATCACGGAAATGCTTATTGAATAAGTCAAAACGAATGATCTCAAGAAAAAAGAAAGATGTGTTACTTAAAGAATAATCGGAAAACTCCGAAATAAAGAACTCATCTCATTGTAAATAATCCCTTGGCTCCGAGATTGTAGAATCGTGAAAATACCTCGGCACAAGAGCTTTACCAAACTACAAACCGAATATTCTTAAACCAGAAGTACCTAAATATGCATAACAAACAACGTCTTCCAGATATCCTAATCACATCAACTCGCCGTAAAGTTATCCACGTGAACATATCCCAAACGAATATTCATTTAAACTATCATGACCACCAATACCTCAACATCCCAATGAGAACAACCATAAATTCACCTCTATCACTTGCGTTGAATCGAATGAGCAAATGAAGAAAACCGAAATGTCCTTTATCAAAAGCAAACACCTGACTATGATGATATGAGTCGCCCTAAACAAATAGTCACACTCATTAACATCATCAATAATATCATAAAAACCATTAATTAATAATAATCAAATGAACTGGATAACCCGCACAAAAAACGAAATCGGTATCAAACGCAAAAGCAACAACGACACTATTGTCGACCTTTCCAACCTCAACAAACCAATCCATCACGACAAAAGGCAAATTATCCCGCATCAAAACAATGCTAATCAAAACCCTCGATCAAGTATACCAAACGCAAAAATCAAAAATTATTTCCAGACTGAAAGTAAGCCGCCCTATCCAAACAATAACACGATACCATTAATAATATAATACCATAGCCCAAGAAACCCTCCAAAACAAGCTCACGGAAAACGAGAACCAAATCCGCGCACTCCTCAACATCCCCTACCTACAAAGCAGGTTTGATAAATACATATGTTAGATTAATATAAACCGCCTAATCCACATCCACCTTTTAATTCAATTTAAATTTAAACAAAATACTTTATTTAACTAAATAATGAAATATATCTGAAGTGACGGTTTACACAAGAAAACAAGAATAAAAAATTAATCGAGTGCATTGGAAACATTAGCCGTCGATATTGAAAACATTATAAAAATTGATTTCTTTGTTAAAAACATGCAAGTTACCTCTTACATCGAAACATCCAAATATTTCGTTGGCATCGATTCTAAACATTTCCGTGTTAAATAACCCGCAGTCTTCGCAATGACCGACTATCGCAAGGGATTTATTATCGCTATCGAGAGAGAACACTTCCTTATTTCATGTATCGTCGTCATATTTCCCTCCGAGAAGGAGAAGATTGCCTTTAAACTCATATGAAATAAAGTACTCAAGTGACACGGAGTTCTCCTGGTGATCAAAGGAATAATTAATAACTTCCCAACTTGTATTGTTCGTGTCTTTCATGCAAACGGTATTAATATTTCACCTTTCGATTATGCTATTATTCTTACCGAAAAATAAATATAAAAGCGAGTGATTCACTCAGCACATGCTTCCATTAAAGTGAATGAACGAAGTCTTCGGGAGCTCAATTCCTTGCATATCAGCCAAAAATATTTTCTCGCAACACTTGGTGTTTTTCCCGGAGACAATATACAGTTCGTTATTGATAACAATGCAATTCGGCTTTCAATACGACGTGGTGAGTGTTCTCACTGGGGTAAGTTCGTTCGTTTCCTCCGAGTAAAAAAACATGCCGTTATTAATGACGATGATGATACCGTTCGGGAGTTGAACGAAGGAGATTCAATCGAATTTATTGCTGAGCGTGCTGATTTGGCTCTGTAAGAGCTCGTTCGTTCGGTCGATGTATGATACGAACCTGAAGAGCTTACTCTCCGTGTTGAACGCGATGATTAAATCTTCGAGTTTTGTTGTGTAGATATTTATTGAATATATTTCTGTTTTCATATCCTTAACATTTATCGGCGATGCATTGCTTACAGTGTTAAATCGTCGTTCAGATGTGTTTATTGCGCTTGGTTTAGAGGAGAGGGATTCTTCTCAGTCGTTGATCTCGCACAAAAATCTCCGTTTTTGGTTGATCGAAGGAACGGTGTTGTAAATGGTCATGAATTTCGGTGTGTTGTTATTGTTATTGTTATTGCTATTGTCATTGTTATTGTTATTGTTACTGTTATTATAATTGTTTAAATTTGTGGATGATTCCGTGCCTGAGTTCGTTCCCAAATTTCAATGATTGTTATTGTTATTATCCGTGGTCAAGTTCGTATTTCAACGCTGCGATTGCATTAATTGATTATTCACACGTTCGTAGTTAATTCTTCATGTATTTCATTCACTCGTTTTTAACTTATTCTCCTCTTGTATCCTCTGCAGTTTCCCCATGATGCTTTCATTTGCTTTGATTAGTTCATTTAGTTCGGTGTCCTTCCGCTGTTTGCAGTACTCCTCCTTGAGATGGTCGATGAGTTTCATTTGCTCCCGGTACTTCTGATAAAGCAGTTGATATTCGTTTTTACTTTTTTCGAATTCGATCACGTAATCATTAATTGCCTTTTGGTATTCCTCGTTCTGCTGGAGAAGCTCGTAGTTATCTTCCTTTCAATTATCGATTCTGCTTTGTTGCTCCTTAAACAACTCCGAACTAATCACATTATCCGTAGCGGTGGTCCTCGCTCTGTCGCTAGTGTAACCATTATTAGTAGTATTGTTTAGTTTAATCGCACTAATGTCCTTATCAAAAGTCTTTGTTCAAAACGATACACTTTCCTTCAGCGTTGCGATTGTTCTCTCGCGGTCCTCGAGGAAGAGCGAAAGCTTGTCAATTTTAGTTTTTCATTTTTCATTTTCCAGGAGCACGTCCTGCTTCTCGGTACTTGCGGTAGATAATTTGTTGTTTCAGTCGGATATCTTGTTATCGTAGTCTTTGATCCTTTTGTTAAGGATATCCATATCCAACTCTTTTTCCTTGATCTCTCGGCTCAAGCGGTGGATACGCTCGTCCTTCTCGTTCGAGACCTCCTCACTGATAAGTTTTTCCTGGTTTAAATCACCGATTTTACCGGTTAACGCCTCGTTATTGCTTTGTAAATTCGTAATCGTCACCTTTCATTTCTCGATTCAATCGGCGTTGTCGTTCACCGTCTGAGATGCCGACGCGTTAACAGTGGTGATGTATTCGATTTCTTTTTCTTTATTTAACACTTCATTTCTCAGAGTTTGAACTTGAAATTCCAGTTCTTTCTTCTCTTCATTTATTGCTTTGATACTATTGTTCTGGTTATGGAAATATACTTTCATCTCGCTGTTTTCCTTTGTTTTCAGCTCATACTCGCTTTTAATTTTATCAAGTGTTGATATCAGGTTACTATTCGAAGCCGATCATTTCTCAGACTGCGATTGAAGGTGCGATATTATCTCCCTTTGCTCTTTATTCGCAATTTGAGCCTGGTCCAAAGAAGACTTCAGTGAATCAATGAAGTCGTTGAGGTTTGCGTCGTATTGAGTGTACGGCGATTTATAAATCGAACTGTTTTTATATTGGCTCAGTTCGGTTTCTCAAAGCTGATTTTTGCTCTTCAGCTCAAGGTTTGCTTTTATTAAGACATCGTTCGAGATTTTTCATCGTGATAACACCTCGTCTTCGAGCAGAGGGGTGTAATCGTCGGTTTCGTTTAGGGTTTGATTTAATCGAAACGAATTGTGATAATCAGTTTCAAGGTTCGACTTGTTCGGGGTTAGTGAATGGGTTTGGATATTGTGTTCGGTTTGTTTGAGGGTTTCTTTAAATTGGGAGAGAACTTGTATTGTTTTTCTTGTTGATGAGGTAGAGGCGTTGTTTTGTTGGTTGGAGTTATTCTGAGCGGGGATGTTCTCGGGTTTATACGCTCTGATTTGTGGGTTGTGTAGCATTTTTTGAATTTGATTTAATGGGATAATAATATATAAAATATTTTTGTATCAGGTTTATAGTTTATAAAAAGGTAGAAATTGATGATAGATTGATTGATTTATTGATTTATGTATTTGTTTTTTCTTTTGAGGGGTGTGCGCTTATTTAGCGAAGTGGAACCCGGGTGGAGATTAAGGAAACAGTTTGTAAACGAATAAATAAATGAAAGAATAATAAAGTCATACTATGCGAATTGTAAGATTCAGGAGAAAGGAAGAACGATTTCTGTATTGGGCATTATACGGAGCTATGAGTTCGAGATTGCGGTTTAGGATGTTTCGAATAAAGATAACACGAATATTGATGATATTAAACAATTTTACTAGCCGAACTAAGGGAACAATGCACACATGAAAAACAAAAATTTGTTTTTATTCTTCAACGGAAACAAATAAGAAACGGTTCAATGACAGATCATTTGGTAGTGCTGTAATAAGAGAGGTGATATAAATAAAATATTCATTGAAATAAAGACGGATGAACTGATTAAACACGACAAAATAATTAAAATGTAAAGATAATAAATCTTATTCTTCATAGTAGTTCAATACGAAAATCTCAAACGTTGCGTTTACACCGTGGTAAAACCCACACAGTGTGGTCATTTTCAATGATATTAATCTGAATGAATACTCCGGGCAGGAAAAAGGTTCCACTTTGTGATCAGAGAACACTAACTTCAATTGTATCTGAGGAAACGGTTGAAGAGAAAGCAATCAGGAATAAACCTTTATCATTAGTATAAATCACGATACTACGGCATAGAATTAATTTACGAGGAAACATTCAAATGTTTTATATAAAAATATCGCCAGTGTTCGCTTTATTTTATTCATATGCAAATCTTGTTTTTCTTACACTTCGAAAATACTTTGAGATTGAGTTTCTTATGTGTTGCTCTATTACACCTTTCTTTGCAACAGGATATTAAACAGTTCATGATCAATGAATTAGTAAAATCATTTGGGACTTTCGTGTTCACCGCGCGGTTGATTTCTTTGTTTCCGTGTTCTTAAAAACGACTCTCGTTCAATGATACGGTGATTTGCAAATGGATTTGATATTTTTTTATTTGATTAAAACAATGTTATTTTGATGTGTTTTATCAATGAGTTAATACTAATATTGATCATTATTTGGTATTGGCGGGTTTTTATACGATGAGGAGTATGATATTTAAAGATATATTAAAAAGAGGGACGTTGTGAATGGAGTGTGCGGATATATTGAGAAAAAAATCAGATACTGAATTATTCAATGATGGATCTCAGTTGCCTTTGCTAGGATGATGATGATTAATATTATTGTTTTGATTTAAAAACTTAACAATCTGGGGATTGGGGATTGGGGATT
>JAWNBB010012436.1:0-10186 GCA_036325645.1 Balantidium ctenopharyngodoni
AATCCCCAATCCCCAATCCCCGTTTTCATACTAGCATTTGAAAAATAATACATATACGAATAAGAAATAAAATTAATAAGTTAAATAAATTGGAATGAATTGAAAATTAGTAATATAATTACATAATATAACATAACATCAAAAACAAATTTATCATATATCAAATATTTGTATAATATAATATTCTGATAAGGAATAAAGATATTTAGCATTTATCCAAACATTTCTTTTGGCTTAATCTTTCCGTTCTGAATATTTTGTATTCAACATATGAGTTCGTAATTTAATTCCTCGCAAATTATTGAGTCATGCTTATAAAGTTTACTTCGATCAATATAATGTCTTATATACTTGGCCCCTGTCCACAGTTCTCCATTCGCTCGCTTACTAATAAAATTCATATATGAATCAAGCGCTTCGGTTTGATAAAAATCCTTTCAAGCAATTTTAATTATGCTGAGAATGCCTGGATAATTGTACTTCTTGCATCCGTTTATTATCTCATCGATGGTCAATTCCTTGATATTTTCCTGATCATCTTTATAAGTTAAAGGCTGTCTTTCCTCTTCTTTATAGGGCTTAAATTTGTCAACGTCACAAGCAACATTCATGCATAAACGATTATCACCTATGATGCTATTAATTCTCCAGTAAAACTTTTCTTTGTTTATTGAGTTGTTTTTATAGGCACGTTTGAAATTTTCGTTTACTTTCTTAATTGGAATTATAAAATTGACATCGTATTTCATTAAAACTCCATATAAAGCTAGAATCAAAGAGATCATTGAAATGTTTTCATAGGGTGTTATTTGTAGATCACAAGGGCGGACTTCGATTTTAAAACAAGAATCATTGTCACTTGGACGAGGGAGCTTAAAGCGTAAGGAATTCCAGTTTGTTGAGCTAATGCATTCAAAATGACTCATATCAGAAGGATCTGTAATATTTATTTTTTCACTGAATATTACAAGAGGGTCTCTGACTAGTAAGTTTGAAAAATGGAGACTAAGTTTTGGGTTTAAACCGTTTTCGATAAATTTATTATAATAGTCTTTATTTATCGGGAATGAAGGGGCATCGTTATTGAAATTATATGAATACTTATGCTCACTAATATACGAATAAGCTGGGGAATACCTTGAACAGTATATATAATTAGAATCGTTTTCTTTTTGTTCTTCATCTGTGCGATCATCTACACTTTGAGAAATAATAATAAAGCGATTATCTATATCACTTAGTTTACCTTTATAAACTGGACAAGTTGAACTTAAAGCTAATAGAACAGGTGTTATTGGAAGCATTTGATCGTAAATATACGTTGCACTATTAATACAGCAAGCACCAAGCGTAACTTGCAAGCAGCAATTTCCCATACCAAAAGCCATAGCATCCAAATATATATTTCCAGGATATGGTTCATCTAGAGTTGGAGATAAATTCGTGAACTTATCCTTATATATTGGAATTTGAATATTAACTTTTTTATTACGACGAAGACGGATATTTCGTGTCAAATTACCGAACCGTGGGTGCTTATTTATGATTATATCATGAATAAATTGAGAATTACTGAAAGGATTTGTTTTTATATCATTTAAATCTTTTTGATGACTCGTTAAGCTACTGCTGAAAATAGTGTGTGTATTATGATCTTCATTACTATTTTCCTCTTCGTTTATTGATGAATAAGAATTATTTTCTTTATAATAGTTATTTCCTACACCTAAAAGTGGAAAAGATGGAAACGATAGAATTTTTTCTTCTCCTATTTTTGTGTTTAAGTAAGTATACATATTATAAACATTTTCAATCAGTGCCGACACATTTCTGTATTGAAAAGGATCGTCGTGAATAACCTCAATCATCCACCCACCGTATTCATGTGCCAGTTGAAACCCTGTTAACAGGTTTGCTGTTGAAGATTGATTAATATCATCTTGTCCAGATAAGTCAATTTGCACGTGCTTTTTCGAATGATCAACGGATATTTTGTGGAACTCAAATTCGTATCCAAATTGGGGCATACATATTTTCTCCGATTTGATTGAGGATATTATGAGTTGAGCTGCGTTGTCTCTTATTGTTTTGAAATATTGTTTAGACTCCTCGAATAGTAAAACCCGACCGAATATTTTTAAAAACCCCATTTTACAAATGTTGTTATTTTTTGGGAAAATTGATATCAAAAACTCGGTTTAGCAGTTGTAAAAATAATTAAAAATATATTATTTAAATTTGAAGCATTCAGTTTTTTCGTATGTTTGTCGTTATATGGTTGAATTTTTAGTGGGACTTGAATGAATGTATTTAATAAAGAAGAAAAAAGATAATAGATTTAAAAACAAATGAAAGCTTGCATTAACTATTATTAAAGATTGATTTCATCTCAACTTCAAAAGGAAGACAACTCGCCTCTATTTCAAAACATGAATTTGACTCGCAAATATCTCTGTTCAATTATTATTCTTGCATTAAAAAAGTTCAATATCATTCATAGTTTGACAAAATAAGATGAGAATGGATGTTGAAGGATTACAGCAAACTGGTGTATTATGAAAGATGCAAAAGAGGCTGAGAAGATAATTAAAATAGTATCTTTGATTTTCACATAATCATAAGTATTAAAAAAAATTTATGATTGTTTCGTTAATAAAACTGCGCCTAAAACCTATTCTCATTTATATCTCATACTAATTCTTTCGAAATTTCTATTTTTCCTCTTTTTTCAGTAATCAAACAATTCTCGAATTAAGATCAGAAATCAAAGTCTGGGATTTGACTTCTCCTTTTGCAGCACTAATATTAAGATTTTTTAAGGGTCACAGGATTTAAGACAGTTCAGTAGTAATTAATAATATAATAATTTATGATTATCAACAAGCATGAATATTTCAATTAAAAAAATGTAATAAATATAATTAGTTTTACTTTTAGATTAAAAAAGTTTACCGCGATAATTAGACAATGCTCTTGCTTCAATATATTTGCCGAGAGGAGCTTCAAAGAAATTGCAATTTCTAACGTCGTCTTTTTGAGGTTTGAATATTTTCCCGCTTTTTTTACTTCTTTTTTTTACTAGAGGATTGTTTGTTTTTGATATAAATCTACATCCTTTTTGAAGTGGAATACTTAAAAAGAACTGTTTTACTAATATTTTTGTTCTGTTTAATTATGCGTTCAAGAGGTGGCGTCATTTCTGGCTTTGGGTTTCTTTGCAGTTTGAGTTTAGTGTATCCTCTTTTTTTAAAATAAAAGTGTTTTAAATAGTTTTTTAGAAAAAAAACATTCCTTTTCATTTTCTCATTTGAGAAGTATAACAGCAATCATTTAAAACTCGAGTGTCAAGACATCACTACGCTTTATATATTTATATATCCTTAGTGATTGTTACTATATTGCTCTGCTGGAATAACTTTCACATAAAGATGGAAGTCATATAAGGGTTTTCCTAATAACTGAATGCGGGACACCTTTTTTTAATATCGTATAAGTCAATATCTTCTCTTTGTAATTGTATAACTCATGTTTACAAACATATTTTTAAAGATTCCTTTGTTGAAGAATTTTTTTTGTCAATTTCTTTTGTAAAACAACTTCTTTTCTTTCCAACTTCAAAAGTTTTTTTATGAACTTTTCATTTTTTAGAGTAACTAGTACACTTGTCGCTCATTAATACACCCTCCAAAACTTAATTGCAGGAGCCAACGTTAATCCAATAAAACGTAAGAAGCTCAACTTTTTCATATCAACCACAATCGCTCCGAATGGATTTCCTTTTCCTGCGTCTAATCTTCTTAACTCTCTAAAGTACAGAAAACTTCTAATTTTCGAATCTTGAAAATAACTATTATCGCAGAGATATCTTTACTTATCGCAATAATCCTTCCATTTTAATCCATTTATATTGTTACATTATATCTAAAGACGTTTATTTCAATTTGACATATAAAGATAAAAATAAAAAAATACACACAATTAATACTATTTAAATAGTTGTTTTATTATTTAATCAAATTCCTTTATCTTAAACTCCTTTTTCTTTAATTCTTTTAATACCTTTTATCATTGATTACTCTTCATAATCGTAGAAGGAATTTTCCTAAAATTTATTCATGATTATTTAAATAATTCTTTACTGATTAATTATTTATTCCTCCGAAAGGTATTTAAGTCAATATTTTTATTAATTATATTATATTATTTCATGGCAAATTCTCAGAACACCGAAACATTCTACCGTGAAATCATTTCTCAAGTTTGAGAAAATATGAAAGACGAGTACAATAAAGAAGGATCAGGGGAAGAGACGCTAATTCTTTGAAAACAAGTATATTTAAGAACCATATTTAAAAAATAATATATAATAAATAATTATAGTGATGGGAAGAAAAAATGATTGAGTGCGGTATTTTTGAGCCCAAAACCAATAATATTGTAAACATTATCAAATATCTAACATTAGCAGTCACTGATAAATCCTAGGAGAACAAATTATACCATGATATCCAACCAAAATTTAAGTAATCAAATTCTTCAACCAAGTAAAAATAATTTAATTGATTTCTTTTAGAATTTAAATACACTTCAACAAACTCAACTATGGAAAATATTCAGAATTATTACCAAGAGAAGCAAGGAGTAGTAGCTCTTCAACAGTTTGGACTAAACTCCCAACTAAATCCAAACATTCAGAAAAATTGAAAATTCTATACTTCTAATCAGAATATGAATTCACCGAATTTAGAATCCTCAAATACTTCTATGCTAAACACATCTGGTATTCATTTCAATTCATGACAAATACCATCTCAAATGGAGGATAAGAACCTTACAAAGAGTTACATGAAAAATATAAACAATTGAAGTGCGATTATTTCCCCAATGACCCCAAATAATCTCATTTCTAAAAAGTGAACAATTAAGGAAGACGATGAAGATGATGAAAAAGAAGATCAAAAATCTGTTAACTCAGAAGAAGAGTTATTTGCAAACGACAAAGTCGAAGATAAAAAAGACGAAGAAGCAAATGATAATGATGAAGAAGTTCTGAGCCCTTATGAAAGCGATAACGAGGGTGATGTGCATTATGATGATTTACTTTGAGTTCAATATGAGAAGGTTCATCGCGTAAGAAGTAAATGGAAAGTTATTTTTAAAGACGCAATATGACAACATAATTCAAAGGAATACATATTTGAGAAAATAGTTGGTGAACTTGACCGGGATTGGTAAATAATTTTGATAATTATAATTATAATATGTGATGTGACTATTTAAATTACAATAAATTATATATATATATATATATTCAATTAACTTATATATGAAAGTCTAGTAATATGAAAATTTAACTGTTTAATAGTATTATTTAATAAACTAATTACTATGAAAATAACTTGTTTCAATGAAGTTTCATCATAATATGATGAGAATGATACAAAAATGAAATATCATATTGTTTTTTATTTTCAGTTAAATGAATTGAAATTTCTTTATTCTCCTTGTTATAATATCCATATAATGTACTCGCTTTATTTATTTCCTTTTTTGAGATTTCCACTCATGAATACTCAGACAAGAACAATGACAAGATTTGAATTTAATAGTAGTCTGTGTTCAAGCTTTTCCCCTAATATTTGTTGACATTGAGTCGCTGTTGGCAAATATAAAAAGAAACGTTTTGAAAGAGGATGGGATGAATTATCAAGTAAAACTTATCAAATATCAAATTCTATTATTCAGTGCTATTCAATAGGTATTATTGAAGGAATACTTACAGAGGATGAAATATATGACTATAGAAATAACTTTGAATAATTTTTTAAAAACGATGAATCAATAAATGCCCTTAAGACGCTTTTCAAAAAGGGCTGACATAAATATTAATAATAAATTGAACTCAATTTCCACGTCAACTTCATCTTGAACACAAAATGAAGAAATTAAAACACTTGGATATCTCGCTTGTTGACATGCACAATTGAATGGCATGTATAAAGGATACTCTCGTATGGCCTTACCTAATCAGAAGTGAGATTTATTGGATTTTTATTTACTTAACAGTGAGGGATATTACTCTGGGTGACAGGGATTTTTAAAATTGAATTATGCTTCATTTAATAATCCAAATGAGTTCTTTAATTCATATAATTTATTGAAGTATTCCAATACTACAAGCATAGAGAATATATCGAAAAAATGAACAAAAAAAGCCATTGTTCAGGAATTGTGAAGCTTGTTCAAAAAATGGAAAAAATGATATTTATTGAGGGCATAACACTTGGTCTAGATATAATGAATTGTTACGGACACTTAAAAAGATAGAATTTTCTTTTGAAGACGATTCTCAATTTATAGGTATTAAACCTATTAAAATGAAATATTCATCTTATCCGGGAGTAGTATTTAGCGGGGATGAATTTTACAACATCAATAATAATATTGCTGTGATTCAAACATCTTTATCTGTAATAAATAAATATCAATATAAGAACGCCATTATCCCTGATTCATATATTCCTGAATTCATTCGCATAATGACGGTGAATTATATGGTAACTCAGTGGATTGCTATTGATTACAATAAGTTACATTAGGGTTAAGAAGTGAAGTGATGTATATTGTTGAAGAAGTTCCAAAAAGTGTAAAATTTATGGATTATACTACTCAGTTATTTAAGGTAGGATACTTTGGAAGTTTCAATGTTCCATTTTTCAAAGATGATCACTCGGAATTGCTGGCTTAAACGCTTTTAAAAATGTGAATTGTTATTCGAAAAATTATAATCCAAGACAATATATATTGGATAAGATGAATAGATATGTGAGCACATTAATCGATTTTAAAAATTTACTTATGTATAACGGATATCATGTAAAACATGCTAATTTCTTAGAAGATCCATCTTATGAAGACGCAAATAATGGCATTGCATCAAGAGAAGGGAATGAAAATGGAGCAATTGATTTTAAAATAATAAATAGCGAAATGTTGAAGAATGATAAAATATGGGTTTATTCCGGTCCGGTTTATGAGAGTAACTCAAAATTTAGCCCTTACAGCATTAATTAAGCTAGTAAAAGACTGCAAAAGTTTTCGAAAGGGATGCCAATTGTTTGGTATTTTAAACCGTTCATATATGAATAGAATCAACATCAGTAATTAATTAAATCAAGTTAATTATTAGAACACAAACATATTATTAATATTATGAACCATATATTAAACAAAAAAGAAAATATGGAAGCACACACCGAAGAAGAGTTAACTAGTATAAATAAAGAAATCGAACCAATTTCAAATGCCGCGAATAATAAAAAGGAAAAATGAATTCAACAACAAAAGCTATGACATAATTGAATAAACTCCATTGAATCCAAAATAGACTTTAATAAAAAGCAACGTCCAAAATATGCAAGCCAAGGAAATAGCAATGAAAACTCCTTTATCCAAATTCAAACAAAGCAGATGAATAAAGCAATATATCCGATAATATACGCAAAATGAAATAATAATAAGAGCAGCGGAAACTATTATAAAAATCTCAAAAATAATAAAAACCAGATTAACTCTTCCAACAACAATACTCCTCGGCAATCACTTTTATTAAATAATCATTTATTTGATAATAGAAAAACACATATCATACAAAGCGAAATTTTAAGAGAGAAACGAGAATTATTCAACATTAAAAGACGGGAACACGCTAAAGAACTAAGGGATAAGATGCAAATAATTAATGATAATTATAAAATATATAAAGATTGTTGACTTTTAGAAAATATAAAAAAAAAAAATGTGATTGATTCACAAAGATCATGAATCTTCAATGAGAACAGCAAATGATTCAAGTTCCCAAAAAAAAAAAACGAATTTCAAACTGTTTTAAGGGATAATATGATAAGGACTAACAGTAAATGAAAAGAAAACGAATGAAAATTCCTAAAAATGACGTCGAATTCAAAAAGACAAAGACCATTCCAAAAGTTTTTCTATGAAGCAGAATGAGAAGACAATTCAACAAAGATAATTGAAAACATAAATGAAGACAACCTCTTATTCATAACAGCAAAACCATCTAGTAGTGGGGTGACTAATAGAAATGACAATACTAAGAATAATAATTATAAAATAATAAATTAATAAATAGTTAATGTTTTTATTATTTTTGATTAATCATTCTTATATAAATGAACCTAATATTTCCTATTATTAATATAATACTATGAATATCATTCCGATACGGAAATAGTGAATCTTATGCTCAATTGCATATCGTGAGAAAAAGTGAGTTATATTGCCTTGAAGTAAGCTTTGATAATCCGAGTAACACAAGTAGAAATAAAGTAAACTCATTATGACTTGCAATAGACACATCGATTCCATTGTCTTCATTTGCATCGGAAGTATGTGAGAACTGTGTTGATAACAAATATACTCCATCTCAAGCAACGAAACTGACAAATAATGTACTCGAGTTAAAAAAATCGATTAATACTTATAATGGTAGATTAGCATATGATGCCGTTTATCTTTCGTCAAAAAAAAAGAATAGTACGATAATCAATAAAAAATGAGGGTTTCTTTGAATAAATAATATCACTAACATGAACTCTTTTCATTATTCAGGGTATTTTTCTTGATCATATATTAACAATACGTTGTTTTCCTTTTATCCTTTTAATACATACCCAAAAATATTCGCCCTTTTTTTTGAGCCAAATTATGGTTATATTGATATAGGGAATATCAACAGCACTATCCTTGCAAACCCTCAAACGATGAAGGAGTATCAAGTAGTAGTGAATACAAACTTGAATGTTTGGTATTGAGAGAGTATTCAACTGACATTCAAAGATATTCATATCAATACAAAAACCAAATTGACCTTTGACTCGACCACTTGGAATGTGCATATTCCCAAAAAGTTTTTCTTTGAAAATATTAAATATATCCTTCCTTCTAATGGGAAATGCCAGGTGCAGAAATCAGGGATTTTCTTTTGCTTATGTGATAGCAACTACTTGACTGTATTCCCAACATTTAAGTTTATTTTCGATTCTAAAAATATTATATATATTAAGCCATCTGATTATGTTATATATGATAAAAGCTTAACAGGCGGATTTTGCTATATTTTTCTTGTGATAAATTATTCGAATGACCTTTGGATTACAGGGCTAAACGTTCTAAATAATTACTACTCTGTTTTTGATATAGATAACAGTAAGCTAATGCTATTTGAATGAACGAACAGAATGAAAGAAGAAAGCAGTTTGATAATGATGATTTGATTTTTATTGTTGTTGAATACTTTAATTTGTATTGTTGGTTGACTTTATCGGTTTATGAGAAGGGTAAATTATCGAATCATTCATATATAAAAGATAAATATAAATACTGTTTTGGAATGAGATTGTTTAATGGGTTAAATTGTGTAAAAGCAATTAATCAATTGATTTTATTTATTTCTTTTACAATTAAACTAATTCATATTGTTGTTATTACTTTATATAATTGTCGTATTCAATTATGATTTGTTAGGATATATTGAATGTATCGATAAGCCAATGATTATCGTCATCAATGCAAGGGCTGAATCAAAGTTTAAGAATGTTCCTTTTGGAATATAACATTCATGGTTAATATGACAGTTATCTTTGTATTTTTTTCGTCGAGTACACATCAACGTTCACATACTTGTGGCTTAAATAGATGAACGTGTAAACGATATCGATATGCAAGTATACTCTTTTTCGTTAGAATTTCGTAGTATCTCGAGATTAAAATTATTCTTAAGATTATTGGATGATACACTTGTTCTCATGTATTTTCAGAGAGGATCTTCACAGAAATAGATGATTTCTGCGCCAAATCCTCATGGTTAAATTTAAGTTGCTTTAAATTTTGCTGAATTAAGACTCGTAGGTTTTTTCTGTTTTTTGGAAAACTATAAGTTGAGCTTTTGTGAACTGTTTAATCAGAACTTTATGTTGTGGAAAGAGGTTGCCCTTCATATTCCCTTGTTTTCTACATTTGAAAGTTTTATAAATGTAATTGTATATTTTTTATTTTCCAGCATTGTTTATTTGGGTCTTCTTGTTTTTTTTCTTTCTTATGTATTGCTTGTTTTTAGGATAAATGGGGATTGGGGATTGGGCCCAATCCCCAATCCCCAATCCCC
>JAWNBB010012455.1:0-11931 GCA_036325645.1 Balantidium ctenopharyngodoni
GGGGATTGGGGATTGGGGATTGGGCCCAATCCCCATAGTTTAAATCTTATTATAATACAGGGGAAGCTAATAATAAGAATATAATAATAATAATTATTATTATTATTATTATTATTATTATTTGTTTTTCATTTTCCTGTCCTTTATTTTCCATATGTTTAATCCCTATTTTATAATCTGCATATGGTTTGTTCATTACATCTAATAATATTCCTCTTAACTCAACCAACCACATCTATATCCAACACCAAGTAAATATTACTTCATATCCGATGTAAGGTCCGAATATTAAAAAATAAAAAAATGAAATTGTCAGTATCAGTCTCTAGCAACATTAATAGCAGTTCTCAATGCATCAAACCGAAGAACCACAAAACGCAATCACAAAATAAGATGCGAATTAGAGAAATCTCTAAGATAACACCAGAAAGCCATTAACACCACAGTCATAGTTCTTCCCTGTATCAATGTAATTCCCCGCAGAATAGTCTTAAAACTCAGCTCAATCACGTCAACAAAAAGAAACATCACACCTCTGGTGACTATCCTTATATCAAACTGATCTTTCCCCTGAAATAAACACCGTTGTAACCTGCTCCGGTTTTGATTTTCTTATCGAAACCATCAAATGAAACGACAAATCAACTGCAGGAATAAAAGTGTTTTAGTTTACTTTATCTTACATTATTAGTATTTACATCATCAATATTAATATTATTATTATTCTTATCCATAAAAAGTAGTTTCATCCCTCTTCCTATCTTTAGCCCGGTCCAGTGGTACATTTCATTCCGTAAACTTCATTTATCCCTTCCTTTACATTTCGCTACTCTCCTCTTTATTCAGTCTTACGATTCCTTTCTCCCGTGGTGTTGGATTATCCCCCCACTAATCAAGACCCTGCTTCAAATATCTTTATCTCCAATTCATAAATACCCCACAATTAAATTAAAAAATAAACCATTTAATCATCTAATAATGTCTGATTACAGACCAAACACCGACTCAGACCCCACCAGGTCAACCCCTTTCGGAACGACGACTCTTCCCGAAGATGAATTCTCCAGTTTAACGTTAACAAACAACCCATTATCGAGCCTCTCGAATACAGACCAAATATCTCAACCCTTACAAACACCAGACCCCAACCAAATATCAAATACCAACGAAACCGTGCTCCGGCAAACCGTCCTCGATTTCTTCGTAAACAAGAACTCGAACAACCCCTGAGAAACCTCCGTGTTAATAACCGAAGCCGATATTAAAGATATAATTCGCAATGTCTCCCCCAAGAAACTCCAGAATTCAAAGCTAACGTTCTCCACCATCAAGGAAGAATCTGAGTATTGACAATGCCGAAAAATCTACTCAGTCTCGAATAACGACTACCTCAATTTTAAGTCCCAGTTCTCGAGTCAGGACATGGCCTCGCTGAACACGAGAATAACCAGTTTGAAATCATGTTCGGACTTTAAATCCACGATAGGACCATTCGTAAACGTGGAGTCATTTATCGAGTTCACCTTCTTGACCAACCCTTCACACAAAGATAAAATGTGATACCAATACACAAGATTGAACAAGCACATTCACCGTTGGCGCAAGATAAAAGGGGATGGCAACTGTTACTACCGTGCCATCATCTTCCGATATTGAGAGCTGCTCATACTCAACAATCGGAAAGATCAATGAAAAAGCCTTATCATGGATATCAATCAATGCTATCGCGACCCGATGATATCATCAAGATTGATGGTCTGAACTAATCTGATGATCAAACCCGACCTCGTTGTCAAAATACTAATTCTCATTCACGCCAATCTAGTGGACAATAACCCTGGTAAAGCCTACGAAATTTATATGAAATCAATCCTCTACTGCAGTATATTCGATTATGGCTTGATATGATATTTAAGGTACATCTTTTACAAGTACATCAAGAACAATGAGCGTAAGTTGTACACGAAAGAATTCGCGATTTGAATCGGGAACCTCTGACCGAGTGAGTACGAGACAGAAACAGGGGAATTTTTATTCAATGATTTTTATAGCAATTACCTGTGAAAGATGTTTAAAGACGCCGAGAAAATTATTGTGTATCTAACGCCATTCGTGCTAAATATGAAGGTGGATGTTATTTGATTCGAGGATTGCACGAAGGACTTCCTTAAAGAGTTCATGTTTTACGGGGAGAGCAAGCAACGGTTGGAGGATTTGAAAATAACGGTGATCAATGCGAAAAACCATTACGAACTGATATACACTGAGAGTGAGTTTAAGGAGAAAGAAAGTCTTTATCGGATATTTCAGTTTGAGTACACACCGAGGGTGATTAAAGGGACTCACTTTGGGGATGATAAAAATGAAAAGGAGAAGAATAGAGAGGGTGAAAGCGTGGATTTGCTAGGATGAAATGATAATCAAGGCAATAAAGCGAAAGATGGAGGAGGTGATGATGGTGGTACTAATAGTAATAGTAATAATAAGGTTATTGGGGGCGGGGGAAGCGAAGGTAGCAACAAGGTGATTGATCAGAATAATGTGAATGTAAATATGAATAATAATAATAATAACAATAACAATTTCGTCGGTAAAGAACCGAAGAGAGCCGTCGCTGGAGCGGCGGGTAATAACCCAAATGCGCAAGTTCCAGTTGTAAATACCAATAACACTAAAGATAATAATCCACCTTGCTACAATAATAACAATAACAATAATGTTCATCATCAAGACAAACCCCAAGGTCAACATAAGAACGTGAACGCAAAAGCAGAGCAAGTGACCAAAAATAATAATCAAAATCAAAATCAAAATCTTAACAACAAAATAAATAACTTCCCGGTTCAAGACCCAGGGAATACCAACATAAACACATTTTGAGCGAAGAGCAACCCGGTGACATTGAAAGATAAGGCATGAGGTGAAGTAAAAAATAAAAACGAGTTGTTCGCGATTGACGGTTCCGCGCAAGATAATCGGAAGAATAAAGAAAACTTAAATTTAATGAAAGTAAACAACAATTCAAAAAAAAATGAGAATTGAAGATACTCCGAGGAAATGCCCCCACAAAAGCCGAATAACGTACTTGATATTAATAGCAATAACAATGTGCCACCGAAAGAACCGACTGAGAATATAAAAACCACTAGCATTAGCAAACAAAACAAGGGCAAGGGCAAGGAGATGAATGAACAAACGAAGGCGGAGCAGAATTATCAAAGGAATAAGGAAATATTGTCAAATAACAATTTTATTGCATTTAGTGATGGAAGCGGGGTTGATGGTACAATAAAAAATAGGAATAATAATAAGCATAACGATAAGAATAACGATAAGCATAACGATAAGAATAATAAGATCATTGCAGTAGATACCAATCAATGATATCAAAACCCATTTGATATCAAAGAAAACACTCAGAGTCAGAGTCAGAGTAATGAAATCAAAAAATGTAATGTTAATAATATACAGCACCAGAACATTCCTACTCAACACCCCATAGAAAAAAAAGGATTAAATTGTAATCAAATAAACAATAACTCATATCCAAACCATAATCAAAATCCTCCGCAGAACCAAAACGTTTCGAACATCAACAACTTTCAACAACAAAGCTCCTTCCCGAGTACGAATATGAATCAAAATGCTTATCTACCAAATCCCTTCCAGGAACCCACACCCTACCAAAATAACAGTCATAATAAAACTTACATTCCCAACCCGTTCCAAGAACCCACACCCTACCCGAATAACATTAATAATAACGCATATCTACCCAACCCCTTCCAGGAACCCACACCCTACCCGAATAAAGTTAATAATAACGTATACATCCCAAACCCGTTTCAGCAACAACAAACCCCCTTCCCAAATGCAAATAATATTAACAATGCATATCTCCCGAACCCCTTTCAGCAACAACTCCCCTACCAAAGTACCAACAATGCCAATCATTCAAATACAAATACAAATACACATCAAAACAATTCACACTACACTCCTCAAGGAAACAACTTTTATCAACCCAAAACCATAAACTTAAACACCAACCAAACCTATCAACACCAGAACACATCTCCCTCGAGTACTCGCAATTGCTCCATATGCAGCAAAAGCTTTTCCTTAAGTTGAACATACAAAGATATCACCTTCTGCTTAAATTGCCTATCAAAAGAAATCCGGTCCTCCTTCCTCGCATGTTTCCTGGAGTACCATAATCTCGCCCGCGGTATAATTATACAGCAACACCAAGAATCCACCCTAATAAACCAATTAAAAAACGACATCTCTTCACGCGTCACAATTACCATCAGCCAGAAAAAATACTGAATTAACCAAGCCTGAGACATCATGAACTCCTATTCTAACATCGAGCACAAGTACGACATAAGCTCTTACTTTAAAAAGATGCAGCATAGCATCTGCGTCGCCTGCGATGACCAGCTCAAAGACAACAACTGAATTCTTCCTTGCAAGTGCTGTTTCTGTAACTACACTTGCCTGAAGAACTACTTCACTAACGTAATAAAGCTGAATCACAAAAAGAAAAAAGAAATTATTTGTACTTGCGGGTGAAACTATCCTATCCCCATGATATACGAACTCGGTGTGTTCTTTTCGAACATGAACTGTTCCCAAGAGTGAAATGAGGTGATCAAGTTGTTCCGGGACTTAATCAAAGACAAATGTGCGAATATAAAGTGCAAAGGCGACGATAGCTCCGGAAAACAGAAAGTGAGATATAAAAACGTAATCGATCAATCCAAGTACAGCAACGGTGAAATCAAGAAGTCGATACCGCATGAGCTATGTAAAGAGTGCTACGAAGGGCACAAATACGGGAATTTTTATTGCAAGTTTTGTAAGTGCGAACATGTCCAAATAGAGAAGGATGCGATTATCGACGATGATTGTGCGATTTTTTAATGCGAGAAAAGTAAGGATAATTAATATATTAATATGCTTTGTTATGATATTTCGATATTGATTAAATGATTATATCAATAAATATACGAATTTATACAATTTCCTTTTGAAACGATGATATCAGTTGCTTAGAAAGGCTTTGATTTCCCTTTGTGGTTGAGGCTTTGAAAGGTATTCGTCTGTTATGTTGTGATGTTGTGATGTCTGTTATGGAATAAAATATGAAAATGAGATTGTGTGGTTGGAATGGGAATGGATGGTGGGATTGTATCAGTGAAGTGATTGGATTGTTTAATTCGGGTCGAGTAGAGTTAGTGATTAGATGATAAGGGTATAAGAGAATAAGGGTAGAAACTTATTTAATTAATGTTGATTACATGCGATACGACAATATCACCTCGATTTGAAGTAACTTCTTTACATATGAATTATTATTATTATTACATTCGTCATTGATTCAACCTTTCATATCAATGTCATACTAAATAACAAACCAATCAACCCAGAAAAACTAACACAAACCCCATTCAACACACCCAATATCTTATATCACCTCCTTCAAAACCAACCTTCATTCCCTTCATTCCCTCCTTTCATAAACACCCTTTCTATCTCATCCTCCCTTATTTCACACGATCTTCCTTTCAAACACCACCGAACAACCAATTCTCCTTTAATATTATTATTATAATAATTAAACTTAAAACCTACCAATTCAACTACGCATCCTTATAAATAAATTATATAAAAATGAGTACCCATCGTTCATCAAACTCAACCTCGACGCGGATGAAATCCAAAGAAAAAGAATTCGAAATCAACAACTACCTCATTAAAAAAACAATCGGTCAAGGAACCTTCGGTAAAGTCCGTCTCGGGATCCATCTCCCGACCAATGAAAAGGTCGCGATAAAAATTTTGGAAAAATCGAAAATTAAAGAAAAAGACGACTACATCCGAGTAACACGTGAGCTCGAAATGATCCGAATTTTCAACCATCCGAACGTGATTTTAGTTTCGGAGATTTTCGAGGATTCGAATACTTACTACATCGTGATGGACTACTGCGAAAAGGGCGAACTATTTAATTACATAGTCAAACGCAGGCGATGAAGCGAAGAAGAGGCAAGTTTCTTTTTTTTCCAATTAATCAGCGGGTTGGAGTATATCCACTCGAATGGCATCGTCCATCGAGACCTGAAACCCGAGAACTGATTGCTGGATCAAAATCATATTCTTAAAATAATTGATTTTGGATTGAGTAACAATTTCAATAAAAAGTGACTTGCGACGCCGTGCGGGTCCCCCTGCTACGCCTCGCCGGAGATGGTGAGTGGCAATAAATATAACGGATTCCGTATCGACGTTTGGAGTTCGGGGATTATTTTATTTGCGATGTGATGCGGGTATCTCCCCTTTGAAGATAAGGATAATGAGGTTTTGTTTAAAAAAATACTAAAATGTAAACTCGAGTTCCCTCGGCATCTGTCGTCAGTGGCGAAGGATTTGATAAAACGGATCCTGGTGACAGACCCGAATAAACGAATAACTATTCGCGATATCCAGAAACATCCGTTTTTCAAGCAAGGTGAGGAGTTGTTTAATCAAGAGTTCTCCATTGAGATTATATCGCAAGAGTCTGGAAAGAAAGAGGGTGATGAAGATGAAAAAGCAAAAGATGATATCAACTCACATCGATATACTAAGACAGAGCCTTCTGAAAGCGCTGATAGCAACGGGAAGAATTATAAACAAGCGAAGGAGAACCTCGAAGTACCGCGATGAAAGTTCAACGACATCAAAGAAAAACAAAGCCACGAAAAGAAAAAGTCGATGAAGAAAGATAAAGAAAAATGAAACGACGTTTGAATTGACTTCGAGGACGTCATATTGAACACCGAACCGAACGAAGGACGCAAGGGAGTGATACGTAAGGACAACGAGGAAAAAATAATTAATATCATCGATGAGAACATGAATAAGTACATCCCGATTTCAACCGAACCGGCTCAAGAATCGCCGATTCAAACGAAAACGAAAACGAAGAACAGTACGACGGGTGTACTGTCTCCATATATCACAAAGGAACTAATTAGTATGAATTCAATGCAGAAGAAAAGGAAAACGCAGCCATTCGCCTCGCTCAATTTCACAAACGGGACCAAGAACACGCACCTCGCAAGCAATACAAACCGATACTCTTTCAATCAAACCGCACACTCGTACAAGCCGAATAACACAATATCCACATCGAAAAACATAAACATCACAATATCAAACTGAGCGAAACCGGCGAATATTTCCCTTCAAAATCCAACCGCGATAAAGGCGCAAACACATGCGATATCCTCAAGTTCAAATACATCAACGACCGCGAATACGAACACACAAACGCATACACACAACAAAACCACGAACATCAATTGAAATATCTTCTCGACCAATGTCATTCTCAATAACATCAAGAGTAAAATAAGTTCATCGAAATGAAAAAGTATTATTCAAACCCAAAACAACTCCGTGACGCGAAGCGAGAGGAAAAAACCGGATTTGCTGTTTTATGAAATGACTGGAAGTAAGGGAAACGTGAACACGAGGATAAGCACGAGTAAATCAAAGCAAATAAAGGATTTGAAAAGCAAAGTTGAAAGGAATTACTCGAGTTGAATGAAGAAGAAACGGCAAGAAATGAAGGATTACATGACGCACAAGCCGATACTAACCGAAGGCAACGCGATTCCGAAAAAAAATCCGAATTGAAACTCAAATGTTAAAAGCAAAGACAAAGCGGTGAATAGCATCACCGGTGCGAAATCGAGCGAAATTTCGAACTGCGCCCCCAACTGAATCACCCACAAATGAGGGGCGGAAGCAAACACAACGAGAAAGAAAGTCGCAATTTCGAAGACGAATCACTATAATAATAACAGTCATTGCTATAATGTAAATAATCATCATAATAATAAGTCCTATTCCAATGCAATGCAGAGTATTCAAAACAGGATTAAAAAAATGCTTTATAAAGACTTATTATGAAAATTTAAATAATTATTACAGTTTAAACTTGATTTATTGGTGTGTTATTGATATTGTTTAACATTAATTAAAGTTTGTTTAAATGAGGGTGTTGAAGGCGGAGGGAATAGGATAAAATATTAAATAAATCGGTTTGTGGATAGGGTAATAATGGAATATTATTGATAGGTGAAATAAAATGAGGATGTTTGGAAATGAGGATTAATTCATTGGGTGGGTGGAAAATGGTTGGAAAGGTAAAACAAGAAAAGGAAGGAAAAGAAGTTTGATTATGAAAGGTGTTTGAAGGAGGAATATTCAAGAGCTTGAGCTTAGTTTATGATAAAGAAAAACGAGTGGATTGAATTTTTATCGGTGATATTCATATTCGTGAAATCACTGACTTAGAATGATCAGACCGGGAATCAACCTCGCTACATCGAAATGTACATGAAGATTGTTTTTGATGTTTTTGTTGAATTTTGTATTTAAAACAGTCAATTACATGGAACGGTAATTTAAGATGTTTTAAGCTTTTGTAAATCAACATCGTATATTCTGTGTTTCTCTTTTTGGGGGTTTCTCTTCACATCTTTTCCTTTTCTTTTTCTTCTTTTTGAGGTATTTTTATTCTCGCGGATAACTCCAACATCTTATTGACATGACGTACTCGAAGTGATCATCTCCCCGAATACTTTCATTGTGTTTAATTACATATTCCTAAGGTGATGTGAATTTATCTTTCTTTACGGTTTACCATCAACACATCAACCATTTTCCTTCACATTTAAATACATATTATAATTAAAAATGAAACCCCCACGAAACCAAACCACCAAAACACCCGAAACTATACCACAAACCCCAACAACTCCTAAATAACAGCATTGCAAACCCATAAAACTCATCTCCATTTTCAATAGAATTAAGTTCACCTCATTTATAAACCCAATCTTCACTTTTCATTTTCCATCTCCATCTCTTTCCCAGAATAACACTAATATTAATATATGCTTTGTTTCATAACCTTTAATATGAAGTTCTTATATGCTATTACTGTTCTCAGTGTATCATTTAATTATCACCTTAATACGCCGATTTATTATACCTAATCCTCGGTGGAGTCGGCGGTCTCTTCTTTAAAGTCTCCTCGTCATCAATCCAATTATTATTTCCCCCATCAGGAGGGTAGATTCAATGCGGTATCATAGCGCGTTGCTGGTTAATCACGATCATCGCCCCTGCGTTTTTATGTCTTCCACAGTAATCAGTCGCACTGAACACCGTAATTAATCACCCTCCGGCGAACCGTTCGAACCCGTCTCATATACATTCATGTGCTCTCATTATGTGCGATAGCTTGTTCTCGGTTAGAAATTTCTTGACAATGTCCGGTCCGTATTTCACGATGTTACCATAGTTATTGCAGTCTCTTTGCAGGTTCGGCTGGATCCCGATTTCACCGTCGCTGTCGGTCGGGTCGGACCATCAGATATCCATCGCTATTTTCTCTTCCCTTTTCACCGCCTCATGAACTACAACAAAAGGTCTTTTTATTAAATTAATATCACTTCATTTCTTGAGATTCCCGCCGATGCCACCGTGAACACAGAGTATCGATTCTTCAATTACTGCCGCGAAGGGCAGGAACTCAAAGAAAACATTAATTAATTTAAATAGGGAATCATCGCTCTCACTGTCATCATCGAGTCTTGTTTTACATTCATCCATAAATCCGAAGTTGGAGTTGATTAAAATATCTTCGTGGTTCCCGCGAAGAAGGTGGATCTGCTCCGGGTATTTTATTTTCAACGCCATTAATCAACAGATCGTCTCGAGGGAGCAATTCCCCCGATCAACGTAGTCCCCTCAGAAAAGATAGTCATTGCTCATGATGTCTCCGTTTCACGATTCGCTCGGACACCCCCACTTAGAAAAGAAATTCATTCAGTCATTGTATTGTCCATGGATATCCCCGAAGACTTTCACCGGTGCGGAGACTTGGAGGATGTTATCCTGATTCGCGATGATATCAATGCACTGGCGTGTCAAAGCGGCGATTTCATCGATGGTAAAGTTAAATTGATTGTCATTGTCCGATCGATCTTCCTGGGTCATCCGCTCGTTCGGCTTTAGAAGATATTCGATGAACTTGTCGTGCAGTTGCTTCGGCTTGTGTTCTTGTAGTTCCTTAATCTGCCATTTATCGTCGAATTGAATCTGTCGGATTACGACTTTATCTTCTTTGTTACTCGTGACAACCGCCATTTCTGCGCGTTTTTGTATCAGTGGACGTTCCTTTGCGTCTGCGAGAAGGGATGCCATTGGCATGTTCCCGGCGTTGCTGGGCTTGTTGTTAGTGTTGGGATTATTAATATTTGCCTTGTATTTATTCACGCTGCTTTTATTCACAGTGATGTTGTTCGGACTGACGCCGTTGATTGGGGAGAGCGTCGGTGTGACGCGTTTACTATTTGACTGAAGGGTTTGATTGTGCTTTTTTTTCTTCTCCTCCTCTCGGATTTCTTCTCACTTTCGGTTGAGTTTTAGATTGTGTTGGAATAGCAAATTCAAGTCGATCTTGATGATATCGTTTTTCGCGGCCGCGGTGTTTGTGAGTTCGAAGCCGCCGTGGGTGTATATCATATCATCCACTCACCACGAGGCATGGCGATACTTGTTGAATACCGTGATGTTCTCCCACTCCGAAGTTTCTGTATCGAAGATTTCGATCGGCATTGATCACGTCTCCCAGTCTTGACGGCCGCCGATGACGATTAAAAATTTGTAGTAGAAATTAATCGTATGTTGGAATCGCTTCTGCGGTTCGTAGTTGTTACTGTATGGAGCAAGCACCCAGTCGCATGTACCGTTCCTGTGTTTCCGTCATCCCCAACAGTCGTTCAACGGCGCCGAATTTCCGGAGCGGCCACCGAAAAGAATTATCATCCCGGAGGCGCCCCCGTGGCGGCATCAACTGCAAGCGTGATACATTCTCGGCGAAGGAATGGGATCTTTGATTTCCAACTTTGTCCAAATCAACGCTCGTTGATCGAGGTTGATTTGCCAGACATCATTACTCAAACCTTCCGGGAGGTTACCCCCGATGACAAACAAGTTCGGCCGATCGTAACACATCGCGTGTCCGTATCGTGGCCCCGGGGTTGGTCCAGTGGTAGTCAATTTAATCCATTTCGTCGAATTCTCACCAAAGGTCAAGTCCAACATATACAAAAAATCAGGTGCGAATGATCCATTTTGTGACGCACCGCCATAGACGACGAGCTTGTATTGATCCAAAGCACACGCTGTGTGCGCGGCACGAGCGCAAGGGATATCACCGTTCGGATTAATTTCTAATCATTTGTTCTCGCGGATTTTAAAGATGTATGAATCATTGCAGATGTCGTAATTTGCGCTGTAACCTTTAGCGCCACCGAAGAGAACTGCGTTGTTCGCGCTTACTAAATAGTTAATTAATTAGGGTTTATACATATTGTTATCGAATGTCCGAATCGGGAAAGATCGTTCGTTGGAGGGTTTTGGATTCGGTTTGGAGAAGGAATTCTTCGGTTTGCTTCCATTGTTTGAATTATATTTTGTATTTTTTATTTTAATTTCTTGGGATATGATTATATTTGATTGTTATGGGTGGAGATTGTGCGTTGGATGAGGGGATATTACGGTGATGGGTGTGGTGGGGAATTGGGATTTGTTGGGATAGGTTAAGTGGGGTGAGTGGGTATGGAGGGGATTTTATTTAGGGAAGGATATGAAATGGATTTGAGAAGAGATAAGGAAGGGATTATGAGGGAGAAATTGGATTGTGGTGGGTGGGGATATCAAGGGGGAAAGGGATTATGAAATTGGGAAGGTTGGGATTGTTATGATGAAAGGTTAAATAAATATGAGAGATTTATTGTTAATTACACTTACACTTGTCGGGGTTTGATATTTGGAGTTGGGCCCAATCCCCAATCCCCAATCCCC